>CAUYPK010145842.1:0-63088 GCA_963574355.1 Loris lydekkerianus
CCAATGTACTCAGCCCTACTATGAAGGTAAACTATAGCTTTCACATGAAGGCTATAACCCAACTATACCACAAGACTATGAGGAAAAGACCAAGGAAGGGGAAGGGAGGGGGGAGGTTTGGGTGGAAGGAGGGTGATGGGTTGGGCCACATCTATGGTGCATATTTTTATCTATAATAAAAAAAAAAAAAAAAGAAGTCTATCAATATAGGGCCAGGCCCAGTGGCTCATGCCTGTAATCCTAGCTCTCTGGTAGGCAGAGGCAGGTGGATTGCTTGAGCTTAGGAGTTCAAGACCAGCCTGAGCAAGACCGAGACCCCTTCTCTAAAAATAGCTGAGCATTGTGGTGGGCGCCTATAGTCCCATCTACTCAGGAGGCTGAGGCAAGAGGATCGCTTGAGCCCAAGAGTTTGAGGTTGCTATGAGACATGATGCTACAGCACTCTACCCAGGGTAACAGAGTGATCATATATTTTTGCCTACACTTGAGCCTCCCATGAGGAAAGATTCTTAGAAATGAATTGCTGAATCAAAGAATACATGGATTTCCAAAAAAAAAAAAAAAAAAAAAAGTCTGTCAACATAACTCATTATTTTAAAATCATGAATGGAAAAAGAAAACAGGAATAAGACAGACCTAGAAGCACTAGCTTGGAAAGTTGCCCACCCAATACTAAGTGAAGAAAAGCAAGTCTCAGAACAAGAATAGTGTGATATTATCATATTTTTAGAACCAGAGAAAAGAGAACATTAAGAAAAACTCTATGTCTGTGTATCTATGTGTGTGTGTGTGTGTAATCATTTTACCAAATTAGCTATGAGACTGTGGGCAACTGCTTTAACGTCTTTGTGCCTCAATTTTCCCATTGGCAAAATGAAAACCATTGAGCACATACCTTAAAGGATTATTATGAGGACTCATAATATAATCCTTAAAAACCATTTAACAAAGAGCCTTGCATATACTAAATGCTCGATAGAGGTTATCTGTTATTTATTTTGTCCAAGAAGACTTGGGGGCCAAAACATTTAGAAAAGAAAAGGTTTTTCTTAAAAAGAAATGCAAGGAGGTCCAACATCAAAATGACCATCTAGCCAAATGGTCAAATACTTTCAGACACAAGTATTTAAAAGAAAGAAATGTGACATCACTATCAAGCTTTGTATTAGTCTGTTTATGGTCAAAAACAAAATAAACCAGTATCTTTCTCAAGATAGTACAATATCCACAAAGGAAGCAACCTATGTTTAAATGTGAGCATTGCAAAAGGCAGGGATGAAGTTGTCTTTGCCAAGATTGATGAAGAAAACTGAAGGTTTTAATATTTGAGGGAGGAGGACCAGACACTGACTCTGTTATTCTTGGTTTATCTGAGGGTGAAAATTGCTGTTTCTTTCTACTGGTGGTGATACATGATGCCTTTTGCCATAATGGAAGCAGGAGAAAGAGTCAGTTTTCTTTCCATGTTATTTGTGGAGAAAAAAAATTTAGAAGCAAATGCACGAAACTGCTAACAAGGGTCATCTCTGGGAAATGAGATTAGGGAATAGCTTTACTATCTATTAATACTTTACTGTTTACCGTAGCATTTGTATGTAGTTTCTGTCGCATTTGCATGCTTTATTTACATAGCCAGATCGCATTAGTAATTTTTAAAAAGAACAAATCAGATTATATAAATTTTGAATATCTAAAGCCATCTCATTTCTTTCTAGTTCTTCCACACCAGGTAGATAGTTTGCATTCTGAGCTCTTCAGAAATGCATTTTCTCTAAAATCCATTTCCATCACTTCAGTCTGTCTCATCTGCCAGGAGAACCTTGGTGTAAAATTGCAATTGGAAGAAGAAAAGAATTACAGCTGGCATGTTGGGAAGGAGGGAAAGAATTCCTTCCTCTTCATTGTTAGCCCTCTACCTTTAAGCATGAGACCTCCAGCCATTGAGGTCTTCAGAATGAAGTCTGAGAGTCCGAAAGTCTCCCACTTTCGTCTCCCTTCACACCCCCATCTTCTTACATTTTCCCAGCAGACTGACTCATGAGCAGTACATTTTCCAAATACCAGAGGAGAAAGTGGATTCAGAAGAGGAGTCATGGGAGAAAAGAGTCCACTTGATACCAAAAGATACTTTTCACTTTCCTTGAACAATCCCCTTGCTTCAGACTCTGAGTAGCTGAAACTACAGGCACCCACCTCAATGCCGAGCTAGTTTTTCTATTTTTAGTAGAAGTGGGGTTTCACTCTTGGTCAGGCTGGTCCCAACTCCTGAGCTCTGGCAGTCCACCCACCTTGGCCTCCCAGAATGCTAGGATTACAGGCGTGAGCCACCGAGCCCTGCTTATGCTATAGGTTTTGACAAATACATTGTGACATGAATCCACCATTTGGTATTATACAGAATAATTTTACTGCCCTGAAAATTTTTTTGCTCCATCTATCCACCCCCTTCTCCACAGCCATTGATTGTTTACTGTCTCTATAGTTTTGCCTTTCTAGACTGTCATATAGGAATCATATAGTATATAGCCTTTGTAGATTTGGCACTTTTTACTTGGCAATATGTATTTAAGGTTCCTGCATGGCTTTTTGTGTGTCTGTGTATGTTTTCTCCATATCCTTTTATGTTTTGATAACATTTCTTTTTATTGCTGAAAAATATGTTGTGGGGTTTGTTCATCCATTCGCATTTTTTTTTTTCTTTTTGAGACAGAGTCTCACTCTATGCCCTGGGAAAAATGCTGTGGCATCATACCTCATGGCAACCTCAAATTACTGGGCCCTAACAATCCTCTTGCTTCAGGTTCCCTAGTAGCTGGGAATATAGGCACCCACCACAATGCCTGGCTAATTTTTCTATTTTTAGTAAAGACAAGTTCTTGCTCTTGCTCAGGCACATCTTGAACTCCGTGAGCTCAAACAATCCACCTGCCTTGGCCTCCCAGTGTGCTGGGATCACAGACATGAGCCACTGCACCAGGCCATATCCACTCACCTATTAAAGGACATCTTGGTTGTTTAGAAGTTTTGACACTTAATAAAGCTGCTGTAAACATTCATGTAAAAATAAATAAAGAAAGAAAAATATGTGCAGATTTTTGTGTGGACATAATTTTCAACTCAGTTGGATAAATACCAAGGAGTGTAATTGTGGGATTGTGTGGTAAGAGTATGTTTAGTTTTATAAGCACCAAAGTAGTGGCTATTTCACATTCCTACCAGCAGTGAATGAGAGTTCCTGTGCTCTACATCCTCGCCAGCATATGGTCTAGAGATTGGGTATTGATTTATTTGGAGTCAGAATCTCCTTTTCCCCAGGCTGAAGGACAGTGGCACTATCAGAGCTCACTACACCTAATTTCTGGGCTCAAATGATTCTCCTGCCTCTGTCTCCCAAGTAGCTGAGACTAAAGGCATGCACCACCACACCCAGCTAATTATTTTTTGTAGAGATGGGGTCTTGCTGTGTTGCCCAGGGTGGTCTTGAACTTCTATCCTCAAGTGATTCTCCCTCCTCATCCTCCAAAGTGCTGAAATTATAGACATGAACTTGGCTGCAGATTGTTTTGAGTTGTTTATTTTCCTATACTGATTTGGGACCTTGATGGAAAAAAAGAAGGGCCAGATAGACGTAGTAGGCTATGTTCTAGCCTGTCTTCAGTCATCTTTTTTCTTTCTTTTTCCTTTTTTTTTTTTTTCTTCTTAGAGCTTTACAATTGCTGAACATCTCTGCATATTTAGAATTGACGGTTACTGCTCTGTTTCTCATTTATAACACTTCTGTTTTCTTCCATATCTTCTCATCTGGAAATGAATCTTTGAACTTGTTACACTTTTGAATAGTGATTGATTGCTTTTATTCCTTAACAGAATTTTATAGTGAGTTTCTACATTTCTTAAAATTTGGAATGCTAGGCTGGGCCCAGTGGCTCACGCCTATAATCCTAGCACTCTGGGAGGCTAAGACGGGTGGATTGCCCTGAGCTCACAGGTTCAAGACCAGCCTAAGCATCAGTGAGACCCCACCTCTAAAAATATCCAGGCATTGTGGCAGGCGCCAGCTACTCAGGAGGCTGAGGCAAGAGAATCACTTGAGCTAAAACACCATTGCACTCTATGGAGGTTGACCAATTGATACTCTGACTCAAAAAAAAAAAAAAAAAAAAAAAGACACTCAGACTACTTCCATATCAGTCCTGGTAGATACCCTTCAGGGTCAAGATGCTCACCACCTTTAATCCTTCCTTCCTTCCTTCCTTCCTTCCTTCTCTCCTTCCCTCCCTCCTTCCTTCCTTCGTGTCTCTCTCTCTCTCTTTGTGAAACAGAGTCTCACTATGTTGACCACAGTAGAGTACCCTGGCATCATAATTCACAGCATAACTGTTGAGTAATGCATAACTTAAACTCTTGGGCTTAAGCAATCCTCTTGCTTCAGCCACCCAAATATCTGGGACTACAGGCACCTGCCACAACACCCGGCTATTTTTTGAGACAAGGGTCTCTGTCTTCCTCAGGCTGGTCTTGAACTCCTGAGCTCAAGCAATTCACCTGCCTCAACCTCCCAGAGTGCTGGGATTACACCTGTGGGCCACTACACCCAGCCCCTTCACATGTTTTTCAGGCCAACCGCAGCCCCATTCCTGAACTCATTCAATGTCTCCCTTACAAACCACAGAAAGATGGTGGTTTGCAGAGAAGAGGGTCACATGTAAGATGTGGGACTGACAGCAGGGGACGACAGTGTGGCAGGATTCCTCCCACCCCATGGCTACACTCAAATTCCTCTCAGCCAGGTCACCAGCATGGGTCTTCCAACCTATGCCAAATAACTCAATGGCACAGAGACACCCCCATCTCACCTGAGCTCGTGGGCAATGTGCAGATGACAAAAATGCTCTTCAATATTGCACAGAATGCCTGTTCTCCCCACTTTTTTTGGTTGCTGCTGCTAATACCATGGCTTTGGTTTTGGTTGACGTTGTTTAGGAAGAGAAGGGAGGGTCTCATTATTTTTCCTCTGGTTACAGCAACATAAATGCATCACCATGACTCATCTCAGAACTGTGTTTTCCAAGGTAGCACAATAGAATAATGATCAGTTTGGAGGCATCCGAATCTAACTCATTCTAAGCTGGAGTGTAAGCTCAGAATTTAATATCCTAATATTCTATGCAGTGACTTTGGTCGTGAAGCCTCTAAAACAGCTATTCAAACGTGGGTCCCAAAGATTCAGATCCAGCAAGGGGTAGAGATGATTCTTTTGCACCACAAGAATCACATCTTTAGACTAAGAGCAAGACAGAAAGTGGCAATTCACAGCAAAAGTTAATGTTTATTGAGGATACACTATGTGCTGAGCCAACGTTAACCACTTCACATGCATTAACTCATCCAAAGATCCTCCACCGCAAAGTAGGCATTTACTACTACTGTCTCCGATTTACAGGTGAGGACACTGAGTCCTAGAAAGGTCTGTAACTTGCTCTAGCTCTCACAACTGATAAGACATAGAATTTGAACTCAGGTCTCTCTGAATTTAGAGCTCATGCTCTATCACTATAGTCCCCACCCCTCCCCCAGGCTATGGACCATTTCTGGTTTTGGGCCTGTTAGTAACTGGGCTGCACAGCAGGAGGTGAGCAGCAGGTGAGAGAGAAGTTTCATCTGTATTCACGGGCGCACCCCATCTCTCACATCACCACCTGAGCTCCGCCTCCTGTCACATCAGTGCAGCATTAGATTCCAATAGGAGTGTGAACCCTGTTGTAAACTGTGCACACATGTGAAGGATCTGGGTTGCACATTCCTTATGACAATCTAATCCCATCCCATTCTGCCCCCAGTCAGTGGAAAAATTGTCTTCTACGAAACCAGTCCCTGATGCCAAAAATGTTGGGGACCACTGCTATATCATACACTCCCTTGAAATTAAAGGTGGTGAGCATCGTGACCCTGAAGGGTGTCCACCTGGACCAGAAGTTTCCAGTTCTGTGAAGATCCCAAGCATTCATCAACAGACAAATGGATAAACAAAATGTACTATAGCCATCCAATGGAGTATTATTCAGCCTTACAGAGGGAAGGGAATTCTGACTCCTGCTACAACACGGATGAACTTTGAAGACATTATGATGAGTAAAAGAAGACACTCAAAAGTGGACAGAGACTGTATTATTTCACTTATATAGAGTCAAAAGTAGAATGGGTTGCCAAGAACTTGGGGGAAAGTAGAATGGAGAATACATATTTAACAGGTATGGAGTTTCAGTTGGGAAGATGAAAAACTCTAGAGATGGCTGGTGGTTGTGGTTGCACAACAATGTGAATATACTTAATGCCACTGAACCATACACTTCAAATGGTTAAAACGGTAAATTTTATTCATATTTCACCACAATAAAAAACATATAGCACCTGGTCCCCACACCAGTTAAATCAGAATCTCTCCAGGACAGGGCCTAGATAGTTTTGCTTTTTTAAAAAAACCTATCCATGTGGTTCTAATGGGTACCCAGGGTTGAGAACTCCAGAACTCAGGCCTTGGAATTTTGGAACTTACCTTGCTGGAAGGCCCTGATGCTGCTGCAGGTTGTCACTCTCTCATTCACACAAAAGGCCTGAAAACAAATTCTTCTCTTTGCTGAGTCTCCCAGTGTGTTGCTGACTAAGGTGACCCAGATCCAAGAATTAAGGGGAAGTTCCAAAAGCAGAGAGCTCTGTGGTATACTGGGCATTCCTCTGGCTTGTAATTGTCTGTTATGCCTAATCCCCCTTAATAGTCCAGAAAGAGGAGCAATTATTACTGAAGTGCTGTGATTTCGGAATCAAGAGCACAGGTGCCCGTGAAATCTCTAACTCACAGCTCTGGTGGAGTCCCTCTGTACATAGCTGTAGCACAACTTTAGGATGATTCCTAACAGTGGGATGATAAAGAGGGCCTGTGATAAGGGGGAAAAACAGCATCTGACCTTCAGCTCAGCAGTAAGCATCTCTGAGCAACTTTTCTTTCCTTGGCACATGACTAGGTCCTGGGGAATTCCAAGATGCCCTCAAAGAACTCATGCTATGGGCCAGGTGTGGTGGCTCACACCTGTAGTCCCAGAGCTGTGGGAGGTTGAGGTGGGTGGATTGCCTGAGCTCAAGAGGTTCCAGACCAGTATGACCAGCAGTGAGCCAGAGTAAGACCCCGTCTCTACTGACATCAAAAACAGTGGGACAGAGCATCACCACAGGAAGAAGAAAAAAATGAACAACAACAAAAAAAAGAGTACTTCAAACGAAGAAGAATGAACAAACAAGCAGAAATTAAAAATAAAAACAATTTAAAAAAAGAAAAAGAACTCATGCTGTGTAGGGAAACAGACATATCCATTCACCCATTCAGCCAATACATATCTCTTGAGCTTTTGCAATATGCCAGAAACTACTCAAAATACTATCAATAAGATATTTTACAAGTTTGGCATGGGCACAGAATCAGAGAAGATTCTCTACTGAGCCCAGAAATAACCCTTAAGTTGCTGTACTGTGGGAAAATCTGGGGAAAGTCAAAGAAGGAAGCAGTATGGCTGGGACACTGGGGAAGGGAGGGAAGTGTCAGGGTAGCTTCTGTTTATCAATGAGTACAGTAGTATCTCAACATTTTAACAGCTGGGCATGACAACTTTGGCTTGGGCATAGAGATGAACAATTCAGTCAAGGTCCCTGACTTCATGGATTGATCTTGCAATGCAGGAGTAGGTGAACGTTTTCTGCAAATAACCAAATGCTAAATTTTTTTTTGGCCTTGCAGGTCCTACAGTCTCTGTTCCAACTACTCAATTCTATCATTCTAGTACAAAAACAGCCACAGATAATAGTAGACAAATGACCGTGGCTATGTTCCAAACAAACTTGATTTATAAAAACAGGCAGCAGGCTGGATTTGGTCCATGGGCCATAGTGCCCAAAGCCCTGTTCTAAGTGGACAAGACAAACATGCTCATTTATCCTTTTATGCTATACATATCTATCCAGCATCTTGTACATGACAAGTATTGCAGGGGGCACTGGTATGCTATGTTGAACAAGACAGACAACAGCAGCCCCTGCTCACTTACATTCTGGTGGAAGAGACAAAAATCTGTCATTTTAAGGCATTACAACAAATGCTAAGACAAGAGTAATCAGGAAATACAGAGGGGACAGTTAATTCAGGCTTGGAGTTTAGGGAAGGATTCCTGGAGGAGAGGATGACCATGCTGCTTGCACAAGCAAAGTCACCAGAGGGCTCTTCAGGCCTTATTGTCAGGACAACCAGAGAATCCCCATGCCTTTCCTGATAGTTTGTCTATCATCACCAGCTCTTCCCTTGTGTCCCCCAGTCTCTGAACAGCTACAATGATGGAGACTACGAAGGAGCCAAGCGGCTTGGGCGGAATGCCAAGTGGGTGGCCATCGCCTCCATCATCATTGGCCTTCTCATCATCGCCATTTCTTGTACAGTTCACTTCACAAAGAAGTAAGTTGGCTTTTTGAATCCCTTCTAATGTAAAATGCCTTTACTTGAATGCCCATTAGAATCTGTCAGGTTAGGTTGGGTTTACACTCCAGTGACAAACAACCCCAAACAAAAGGGTTTTCATATTTTCTTCACTGATGTTACATGGACCACAGAGGTCAGAGGAAGGTCTCTCCTCCACACAGTCATTCAGGTCCCCAGGCAATGCAAACATGCACCATCTTCCAGCTGCCTTATCTAGATGGAGATCAATAACTTTTTCTTTAAAGGGTCACATAGTAAATATTTTAGGCCTTGCAGGCCATACGGTCTCCATTACAGTCTCTGTCAACAACCACTTAGCTCTGCCATTTTAGTACAATAGCGGCCATAGACAATATATAAATGAGTAGACATGGCTGTGTTCTAATAAAACTTACAAAAGCAGGCTTCTCTTCTGTTGGCTGTCGTTTGCCAACCTCAGATCTAGAACACAAGGTATCTTCAGGTGAAGATGGGGAAGAGGAAAATCAGAGAATCCCACATGAGCCTTTTATTGCCTCAGCCCAGGAGTGACTAATGTCACTTAGGCTTGCATTCATTGGCTGAAGTCAATTGCATAGTCCTATCTAACTGTAACAGAGTAGGAAATGTAGGAGAGAAAATGGGATATTCAGGATTGTTCCTTGCTCTGCCTTGCCATGTGACCTCCTTAATGATCTCCTACTAGATTTTTCATTGAAACAGCATAATCATTCTTTGTTTAAGGGCCAAAGGGTCACCACATGTTTTTGGTATTACTAGTGCTCTCTAACCTCCCAAAGAGATGAATACTGTTGAGGTGTTCCTCTGGATTTGGACATATTTATTTGGTTTCTCTAACCAGCTGAGATGGGCTCCATCTACTAGAATCAGTGACACCTTTCATCAGGTCATAGGCCCTGAAATGACACAGGGCAAGGTGATGTGATGAAGAATCCAAACTGGGAAATGACAAGCACAGATCCATCTCTGTCTTACCGTGTAGCTCCTGGAAGGACAGACAAGAATGCTGAGAAACCTTTTAGTTCTCTGCCAGAGCTGCACAGCCACTCCTACATATCATTGACCAAAGCCCAGTACCCTTCAAGCTAAGAGGGTCAACCTCTTTGTCTTGGTTGACCAAGAGCTTCATCCACGTGGGTAAAAGAGGGAGGGGACATCCTTTGACCTGCCAGATCAGCCAACCCAACCTTGGCAAACTAGACAGTAGCAGATGTCACAGTAAATTAACTTTTTATAGGATAAGCTGGACTTAGGAACTGTCATCAGTTGATTGTTAGATGGAGTGAGAGATGTCAAAACAGGAAGTGTCACACATACACAAAAAATAGATGGCTTTGTCCAAAGAAAGGAGAAAAGGACACTAGTGCTTAAAAGGAAACTCGAGGTTTCCTGCTTGCAGGATGGCAAATTTGATGATACTGGCCTATGTAGGGGAAGATAGTTAGAGAATAGATGTGAACACATCCAACTTTATTCTTAAGAGGAGCCATAATATGCTGTGTCCATGTGAACAGGGAGCCTAGAACATGGGGTTAATGGTTCAGGTTTGGCACCAAACTGACTGGGCTCTGGCCTCCCCACTCCGCCCCAATCACTTATTCACTGTAAGACTTTTAGCCTATTATTTACCCTCCTCAAATCTTAATTTCCTCAGCTGTGAAGGAAAGATTCCAGTAGTATCCATTTCTAGGCTATTAAAAAGGTTAGATGACCTACATAATGTGTATAGTTTGGTGTGTGTGTGTGTTCTTTACTTAGTGTACCAAAATGCAAACCATTTATTAATCCTGTTATTACTATTGTTGTCAACCTTATTGGGAGAGGACCCAGAATTTAAGATACCATTAAGTAGAGTTCAAGACTTTGTACTCATGCGCCAAGCTCAAAGGACAATGTTCCAAGGGAAAGATGCCAAGTCTTGGCTTAAACCCTGGGAACTTGGGAAAATACATACTGCTCAGATTAGTGTTTGATATAAGTACGTTATAATAATAGCAACCGACACTGACATATATCTTGCTGTGTGCCAGGCACTGTACTAAGTTCTTGCATGAATTCATCATCATTACATCCTCACAGCAACCCAAAGAAGTAGGTATTATTATTCCCATTTTGCAGATGAGGAAACTGAGGTTCAGAGAGGTAAGTGACTTGTCTAAGGTCTCACAACTAGTTAATGGTAAAGGCAGAGTTTAAATCCAAGATAATCTGGCTCTTCAGGCTGTGTTCTTAACCAAACTCCACACTACCTCTAAACGAATGTGTCCCTTCTAGGACACCCAATAACAAAGGCTGGTAAATGGCACTTGTTCTGTGGCTAATTCCACAATTTATTTCCATGGGGATAATATAGTGAGGTTTCAACATACAGAATGTGATGAATCACAAAGGAGTGCAAGGATCAGGCAGAGAATAGACATGAGTGACACAGCCTGGCTGTGGGGCAATAGGGAGCATTGGGGAGCATGCCGAACTGGGGAGCACAGTTTAGAAGGCACAGCCAAACTCTGCTCCAGTTGCTACAACTTACCAGCAGGTTATAAAAGGTGTTGGAAATATGGGGTTTTATGTGAAATGCCCTGATTTTTAGATGTCAACAACCAATTCACATGATTAAAACACATGGTGAGGGTGAAAAACAAAATAAAAACAATAATTGCAGCATAGACACTATCTACCTCACAGTCTCTGGTGGACCATTTGGCTTTCAAAGATTAGTTTGCCCATGATACACCATCCAAGAAGTGTTACAAGAGACTTATAAGTCTTTATATATAGACTTTGTCCATTCTTAATATAAATTTTCTACCTGTAGATGCAGAGTGGATATATGTCTGCTTGTAACTGAAGTTTTCTTAGTAGGAATAAAATGCATGAGAGGAAGTAACCACTCCCTCCCTCCTTCCTTGGAGGCGGTGTTTCACAGTGCGTACAGGCTGGGCTGTAATACCAGTCTTACCAGATTCAAATCCCAGTTCCATCCAGGCCATCTGGACAAGTCATTAAACTCTCATTGCCTCAATTTCCCTAACTGTAAAATGAGAATAGAATTACTTACCCGTCGTTAAGGTCAGATTCCTTTTATATATCTTTCCTTTCATAATATTAAAGAAAACACAAAAAGATTTAGAGAGGATTTGGACTCCAATGGACAAACTCAAATTTAAAGGCTTTCTTGTAAGTATATGTGCACTGGCAAAAGAGAGACAGAGACAGAGAGAATAAGAGACGGAGAGAGGGAGAAAAGAATTAGCCCTTAGGGAATGCACTCAATTCTCTCTTCCATTAAGAAACGAATGGGAAAAGTAATAATAATTCAATGGCAATGTGGAACTTCTAAGGCAGAGGTTCCCAAGCTTTGAGATACATAAAAGTTACCTAGAGAGATTTAAAAGAAGTTGGCACCTGAGCCCCACCTCAAAAGATTCCAACTTGCTAAAGCAGAGGTGAGGCCCAGGAATCTGCATTTTGCAGCTCCCATTCCCACCCCTAAGGATTCAGAGGCAGGTGCCCAGCCCTGGCAAATTTCTCCCTTCCAAAGTCCAAAAGGAAAAACACACTAATAGTGATCATTAATGGAGTGGTCAGTTTTTACACCAGCAAACTCATCATCCTAATTTGTTGCATCTAACTCAATGCCAAGGAGAATAAAGTTACCGCCCAACAGGCTCTTCTGTCACAATCAAAAAGGCATCAAGGACTTGCACAGTGGGGCTGAAAAAGATCTGACTTTAAGGAGTCCAAGCCTCAAAATGAGTTTTCTGAGTTCCATTCAAAAATACTATCTGAAGTAAACTAATGCCTTTTTTAAATTGTAAAGCCCTTGCCTTAAAAAAAAAAAAAAAAAAAAAAAAGTATTATTTATCCTTATCAAGAAAGCTATACCAATCCACTAGAGAACAGACTGAAATCTCAAATGGTTGAAATCCCAGGTAGTTTACTTTCTTGGCAGTTTTTGGCTGAGGCTGAACCCACCACTTCTGGTATATGGGGCTGGCACGCTACTCATTGAGCCACAGGCGCCAGTTTACTTTCTTGAAATAGTTATCAGATCATGAGAGTCTATACCCAAATTCATAAAAAAGGTCTCCATCCTAATTTTACAGGATTGTCTGTGTAAGCCACATGGTGAGAGGGGCAAAGAAAGGCAGGATTTCATGACTTCAAAAGCCTAAGAGCTAGGAATTATTGAACTAAAATATTCAACTTGGACAGCAGTGTTCTGGTCCAAACTGAATCAAAAACGTACAGTCTCTGAAAGAAAATTCTTGGCCTTCAAGTTGCTAGGGAAAGTAGAGAAATAAATCACACAGCCAGCTGTTTATCAGTCCTAACAATTTAAGAAAATGTGAACTCATCTGTACTGGGAAAAATTCTCTCTTATATGCAAATTAAAATGAATCCTTCCCTGGCCTCAGAATATCTTTCAATTGCATTAGGGTTGGAAGGAAGTATATGTATCACAGTGGGTATGAAATAAGAACTTGACCTTTTTACAGAAACATAAAAGCAAATCCATCTTCTTTCCAATGTTATTGGCTGGGGTAAGGCATCCTGGGAATTGTTTTGCATAGACAGGTCTTCAGAGAATTTTTATAATTCCACAGTGAAAAATAGGGAACATTACCTACTTCCAGAAGGTCAGAAAGGCCTTTCTTTGTTGGCTCCAGTAAGTTGAGGTAGAAACAAGTCAGAACTAAATTGCCAGCAGCACTGGAAAGATTTTTGCTTTGAAAAGTATAAAAGCTAGTGGGACCTTGATGAAGAAATCAGAATAAATATTAAAAAAGATGTTCAACCTCATGAGTAACCAAGGAGGCAGAAACTGAAGCAACAGTAAAATACTATAGTCTTTGGTCTGCCATATTGAAACAATTAAAATGATGGATAATATTAAGGTTGGCCACAATGTGAAAAATTGGATACTGCATGGTTACTGGAAAAGTAAGTAAATTGGGACTATCTTTGGGAAGTCAATTTGGATGTACTTTTTTTTTTACATATACATGTGTTTATTAGGTTTCCACTTTTGCCTTCACAGAATTAAAAAGGCTTAAAATTTAATAACAATAACAATGTTTAAGATAAGGACTAGAAACAAAAACTTTATAAAGAATGAACGACAATAAAAACATTCAGAAAATAAATCAGATGATTGCTGCATTGAAATTGGATGTACTTTTAAACTTTAAAATCCATGTGCCCACCAACACACCAATTCCATGACTCAGTATCCACCCTAGATACAGTTTCACAAAAATGTATGCAATATAGTCATTCTCCTTCCTAGCTACACATTAGAATCACCTGGGGAGATTTAAAAAAAAAAAAAAAAAACAATTAGTATCTCCTGTGATGGAACCAAGAACACAGGTAATCTTTAGGGCTCTCCAGGTAATTCTAACATGCAGTCAGGGCTGTGAACCACAGATGGGCAATGATGTTCATTGCAGCCTTGTCCAAAATAGGGAAAAATCCTTAAAACAACCTAAATGCCCATTAGTAGGCAGGTTAAATAAGTAGTGGTTTATTTATATGATACTACACTGCATTTTAAACATGGATACATCCTGCTTACTGTGACTCCACAGCCCTGCATGATTTAGTTCCTTCCTCTCTGCCCTCATCTCCTGAACTCTCTCCTTCCTCTTTTCCTCATGCTCTCCACTGCAGCCATATTGGATTCTTCTCTCTGCGCAACCCAAGCGTGTTCCTGCCTCAAGGCCTTTGCACTTGCTGTTTCCTCTGCCCAGAACTCTCATCCTCCTAATACCCACACAACTTGTTCCCTTCTCTCCTTGGGATTTTGGGTTTTTTTTTTTGTTTTTTTTTTTTGTTTTTTTTTTAATCAGGTCCAGGTGAAGCTAGAACCTGCTGCCAGGAGTGTGCTGGCTGGCAAGCTAACCACTGACCTATAGCAGCCAGCTCTCTCCTTGGGTTCTTGTTCATGTATAATATTACCTAAGCAGAGAGACTACACTTTAGCCAACTTTACTTTTCTTCCTAGCACTGCTCCCTAACAAATTTTATATTTATTGATTGTTCTCCCTACTGAAATGAAAATTCTGGAAATATTTTCATTTCAGTCATTGCCCATAATAATAGAGCATTTCAGAGTGCCTACTTTGAAGCTAAACTGCTGGAATTTCAGTACAAGTGCTACCTCTAAGTAGTTCTGTGCCCTTGGGTCTATCTTTTAACCTGTGCCTCAGTTTTTTCATATATAAAATGGGGGTAATAACAGTACCTACCTCAGAGGGCTGGGAAGATTAAAATTGCACAAAGCACAGTGCCTGATACACTGTACTCACTAGGTAACTGTTGGATATTATTTTTATTAGCAGCACCTACAGCAGTACCCAGCATGTAAATATTTATTGAATGAATGAAAGACTAAGTAAAAACAAAAAAGGAAATTGCAGCATGATCATATCATACAAACACACACAGGCAGCAAGTATTTAATTTCTAAATACATATTTATGGGTTTAAATGCAGAAACAAATGCCTGGAGAATTTGTATCAAATGCTAACAGGGCTACTAGCCCTTGGAGAGGAGACTGAGATTGAGAAATGCTCAAGGAGGCATTTTGCTCCATCTGTATCATTTGAGGTTTTTTGTTGTCGTTGTTGTTGGTTTTTTGCACATGCAGCATGTGAAATAAAATGTTTTCCAAATAGAACATATTTCTCAGAAGGAATCCATTATTTACAGTCAGAAATGTGAAGGTCTGCTTGTCCATTTTAGCATTTGTTTCACCAGAGTAATCTCCATCACATAAGGAAGCATCAAGCCAAGAAAGCCAACCATGGAAGCACAGCCCACCATCTTTCTTTCTCTCTCTCTGTATCACAGTGTCTGAGGAGCCAATTGTCCGGTGGGCCACATGCGTGGAGGACTGACCTCATCTGCACACACCCCTGAGGAATGGATCCTTGACTGTGAGATCTTTTCCTCCAGAACTCTCCAGAGGCAGGTCCCTGGCAAAAGAACAATAATGACAACAACAACAAAAAAGTCCAAACTTTAGGAAATACAACAAGCGCAGCCAGATCCGCCAAAGTCATTGATTTGTAACAACAAAAAGACAAAGAAAAAGAAAAAAAAGTGAAATCTCACTGTTTCAGTTTAGCAAAGCCTGTTGTGTCCACTCCTCCTCATGAGCCTCAGGAAATCTCATTTACTTATAATTGATGGGGAGGAAGCCCAGATCTGGGGTGAGAGGGAGGTTTGTAGGAAGAGCAGTGGAAGCTGGTATTTACAATGTCAAGCACAAACACTTGCAGCATGTTTAAAATTGTCTAATATAGTTGGATTTGTGGATTCAACTTTTTTTCTTCACATGCTATAGCTTCATTTCAGTAACTTCCCCATCTGCACTGTCATTCCCAGAGTTCACCCATGGGGGTCATAAAAGACTCAAAGGAAGAGGCTTTCTGGACTTTTGTCTTGGTCCATCCTTTCCTGAGAGGCCCCCTCTCTTGCCTGCATCCACACTGTCAACTTGACCACAGCCTCACTCTTCACTCACACAGACTCTGGGAATGTGTTTCCTGTCAATTCTCAACACACAAGCGCCTTCTCCACTCTCAGTTTGGGGAATAAATTGGCTATGTGTATGGAATGTGCTTTTCTTTCAATATTTCTCTATTTCTCTCTAGCAAGTCTGAGGCAAGATCTTTGATTTTCCTGATGTCACCTGGAAATGCCACCCATTGTGATTCTTTTCTGTCAAGTGTACCCCTTAGGTGCAAATGTACTGGTTTAATGACGCCATTATTCTGCCTGCAAGAATATGCAACCCAGTGTTCCAGAGTGTGAAGTGTGCCACTGGTGGTGCACAAGATAATTTTTAAGTAGTTTACAGATACAACATTGGGTAATATTGAATCACGAAGAACGTTTCTCGTTTTCTATTCATTTTCCATCCAGATTATAGCAAAGAGAAACTCTCTGCTTCATGCTAGCGGATCTTTAACACTTTTCTGACACTGTGGCTCTTTTCCCCTTTTAACAAAGAAAGAGCAGCCCTCGGGTTCAGAGTCTTCTGTCTAGATAGAGGTTAATGAAACTGTTTTGTTCTTATGGTATTTATTTTATTTATTTCTTTTATTTATGCCTTCCCATAGATGGATGTGATATTCCCTTTCTGTTCAAATAAATTAAAGAAAGTAGGAGGACTCAAAAATATCAAGTAATTAACACAACAGATGATCTGTATATATAGCAAAAGTCACTTCAAGAATAAATATTAGAAATCCAGTTGTAATGAACTTTCACAAGCAAAAAAAAAAAAAAAAAAAAGAGGCAGCTCATTCTAATTGAACGAACAAGAGGCTGAGTGAAAATACCTGAATTCCAATGCCTTTTTTTGCCACTAATTAGCTATGCAAGATGATTTTAGGCAAGTTTCTTAGCCTCTCTGTGCCTCGAATTTCTTCATCTGGAAAATGGAGTTAAGAACGACTGCCTACTTACCTCACAGTGTTATGAGAATTAATTGCCATAATTAATTCTAAGTGCTATACAAATACAAAGCATTGTTCTGAAATTATTGTGAATCTCAGGCATTTGTTAAAATACTGAACCCTAGCAAAAAATAAAAATTGATTGACACCAGACTCCATCTGTCATCTTACCCAGATGTCCATCATGAGCCAGCATTTGTCCCAGGAGGACGTTGAATCAGGGACATAAAATCTCAGCACACAGATTCTAGCGTTATTCCAGTAAATTGGATCCGGATTTCTGTTTCTGGTATCTTGTGTTTTGTTCATGCACGTGTGGGTTCCTGAATAAAAATGGTTTTAAGTAAGGCTGCTTATCATGGTGTGTGAATTGTGTTTGGGGGGATTGGGAGTGAGTTCCCAACCTACCAGAGACTTCCATAACTAAAATGCTGTCATTCACCCCATCCTTAGTCCCCAGGGAAGACCATAGGAAAACCAGGGGCAGGACTGGGGAGGCATCACTCTGAATCAACTTATGGCTTAAGATGCCCTTCTATGAGGTATTAGACATATCCCACTAAAGTCAAAACTAAGTAAGAATAATTCTGTCACTAAGTGAGATCTCTGTCAGGAGGGCCTCTGGTTTTATTGGGCCCTGAGATGCTAAGCCCTAAGATCAACAAAGTGGGATGGTGGTCTCGTCAAGGGCATCCTACAAAACTGAGATTACCCTAGAAGCACAATTAGAAAAAGGATTAACCTGGTGCATCAATCTAAGGACTCTTTTGTCAGCCAGTGACAAAAACTGGCTAGTGCAAAAAGTACAGTTTACTGTTCACATAACTGAAAATTTCAGGTACAGCTTCAGGTATGGCTGGATCTTGGTGCTTGGTGTTATTAGGAACTTGTTCCTCTCTACATCTCAGCCCCAGTTGCTGAGTTCATGTTAATTTCATAGTGACAAGATGGCTGCCAATAGCTTTGGACTTCTTTCTAGCAGCTTAGCAATGCCTGAAGAAATAAAGTGTTTCTTCCCTAATAGCACCGGGGCAGGGTGGGGGAGATTCAATTCAAAATATTGCACAATTGATTTGAAACAAGAACCAATTCATCAGTCTAGATGCCGGTGTGGCCACTGCACCAACAAAAATTGATGCTGTGGCCAGGGGTGTGCAGCACCCTCTTTGCAGAGGCATAAGCCAAGGTATTATGCAGTCACTTTGCAGGAGGCTTGAAGTCAGAATTCAATCACTGGAGATGAGTATGAGGTCAGCTCTACCCAACCCAAACTTTATAGATTGAAGGTACGGGAAAGGTAGTTCCCCAAAGAAAAACCAAAGTGCTTTTACCAGAAGGAGAGACAGATGCTGGGAGGAAAATAAATAACCACTGTCCACATTAAGCATGCTGCCTTTCCTATCCCTCTACACACAGGACAAAAGTAACCTAATAGCTTTTCAAACAATTTCTCCATAGTATCGTCAGTCTCATGAATTTCCTCTTCTGACCAATGTTTTTAAAGCACCCGTTCAACCCTAGAAACTGGGCTCAGTTACCACTCTCTGCAATGTTGAGGCTGATAGGGCTGTAACTCTTGAAGCTGCCTCTCTCTGCCCACAAGTTATGGGCAGAAGCAGATGCAGACATAAAATCGCTGGCCTCAGCTCCTAGATCAGCAAATTATCTTTGGCCTACAGCAGGACAGCTGCATTCAGCAAAACAGTGCCATGCATGTATCTTGATATGTAACCCTATATCCAGGCTTCTAAATATAAGAGACAGTTTTGAGCCACTGATTACAAAAAGAAATTACTATGTGTGTGTGTGTGTATATATATATATATAAATGTACATATATAAAATATGTACATATATATGCACACACACATATTAAATAAAAAATTTGTTTGAGTTCTTCTTAGATAGCATTCATATTTATGACTATTAATCCATAAAAAAATACTCATGGATGTTGAATATTTGAGCCTGGGGATTTACCCTTTAAAAACAGGTCTCTGAACTAAGACACTTTGAACTCTGGTTTTGAGGGACTCAAAGAGAAGCAAACTGATTATTTGAGCATCACCTGTTGTTTCTGGAGAAGCCACAGAAAGAAGAAATTCCCTTTCCAGTAGAGATTGATTTATTTATGTATGTATTCCATCCATCCATCCATCCATTCATTCCAATACAAATTTATTTAGCAGGGATCAGGAGAGGGGAGTACATAGTTGCCTTTGCACACTTTTTGCATGAGGCATCTGAGTTTCATTGTGGTTACCTGTTCCACATCTTGGATGAGCGCCAAGTCAAAACTGCAGTGGTCCAGTCACGAGGTTCATCTTTCTTCCTGCCTAAGTGTAGACTTTCCCAGTTCACACTCACATGCAAAAAGTGTACAAAGGCAACTATGTATTCCCCTCTCCTGATCCCTGATAAATAAATTTGTATTGGAATGGATGGCTGGATGGCTGGATGGAATACATAACATAAATAAATCCATCTCCACTGGAAAGGGAATTCCTTCTTTCTGTGGCTTCTCCAGTTCACACTCACATGCTGGTTCAATGATATGCCCTGACATTGGATTTTTCCAAGCTGTCTGCTCCTGGCACTGCCATCAAGTGTTTATTCCCCAGGTGACATGGAGTCCTAGTTTGTCAGGACTGGTTGTGCCTCGGAGTGAGTGTTAAGTATTGAGAAGATATCATAAAAAGCCAAATCCTGCAAGACATGATTGAAAGAGGGACTTTACCTAACAAATGCAATCAGTGTAACCTGGCTTCTTATTGTACCCTCAATGAATCCCCAACAATAAAAAAATAAATTAATTAATTAATTAAATAAAAGCCAAATCCTGCCCACATGGAGATAGCAAATGCCCTGATGACAAACATGAAAGAGGATCTAACACAAATCCCCAGACTTAGGAGGGAAGGTAAATAAATATTTCTTAAGCCATTCCCAAAGCTCATTTGAACAATTATAGCAGCCTCCTTAGAGAGCCCTCTGTTTCTTAGTTTCCAATTGATGTTATACCAAATATTACAAACTTAGTGACTTAAAACAACCCGAATTTATTATCTTATAGTTCTGGCACGTGCCCCTACCCCTAGCTAATGTCCATTCCTTTGTCTCAGAGTCTGAAATAGGCCTCACTGGACCAGAAGCAAGATGGTGGGGAGCTGGATTCCTTTCTTGCCTTTTCTGGCTTCCCACATTCCTTAGCATGTGGAATGGTACATGGTCCCCTCCCATCTTCAAAGTCCAAAGCAATGGCTACTGGGCTGGTTCTCATGCCATTCCTCTCTCATTCTGACTCCATTGCTTCCCTCTTCCCTGTCTAAGGATTCTTGTCATGACTTTGGGTCCACGTGGAAAATTCGAATAATCTCCCTATTTTAAGGTCAGCTGATTAGCAACCTTATTTTTATCTGCTTCCTTAAATTTCCCCCTTGCCATGTAACCTAACACATTCACACATTCCAGGAATTACTATGGGGACTTTGGGGGACCATTATTCCGTCGACCACATCCTGCCTTCGCATCTGTCTCCCTATGACATATACATAGCAGTCAGTATTATCTCAAAACCTAGATGAAACCACATCATTCCTCTGCTGCAACCTAACCCACCCACCCAATGGCCTCCCATGGAATTAAACCCCAAACTTTTAACCATGCCTCACAAAGCCCTACACCATCAGACTCTGAGAGGTCAGATCTCACCCACTACTCCCCACTCCATGATGCTGCAGCCACACACTGGCCTTCTCACTGTTCCCCAAATGTGGCCAGATCACTCCTGCCTCAGGGCCTCTGTTTCCTCCACTCATAACACCATTTTCAGATAGCTGGTTCTTCCTCATAACCTGGGTCAGCTTCTCAGAGAAAACCAAGCATACCCCTTCTCCAAGTCAGCAACCCTACCCCTAATCACTTGCTATCTGTTTTATTTCTTCCATGGGGTTTACCACTACCTGTAATTTTCTTGTTTATTTAACCACTTACTTATTCATTATCTTCTTTATTGCTTACTGTATTGTCTATCTCCTCCCCCTAGGATGTTGGCACCCTAAGGACAGAGACCTTGTCTGTTCTGTTTACTAATGTATCCCTAGCACCTAGAAAAGGGTGTAAGCCATGGCAGATATTATATAGATATTTATTAAAGGAGTGAAAATTTCTTCTCCCCATGTCCCCATACCCCTAGCTAATGTCCATTCCTTTGTCTCAGATTAACGTCTCTGATTTTTTTTTTTACTTTTAAATTTTATTTTAATAGGATTAGGGGGTACATGTTGAATTCGATTACATGTATATATTTCATAGTAGTGGAGTGTGGGCTTTTGGTGAACCCATCACCCAAGTAGTGTACATTGTAATAGGTAGTTTCTCATCCCCATCCCCTCCTATCCTCTACCCTTCTGAGTCTCCAGTGTCCATTATACCACACTATGTGCCCTTGTGTAGCCATCATTTAGCTCCCACTTAAAAATGAGAATTGCAAAATGACTCCTTTTGTCTCATATTAAGAGCCTCTTCTTAGGGAACATGCCAAGTCCTCAAGAACACAAGGGGCCCCCTTTTGAGGACTTATACAGCCCTGTAGTTTTACTTAAGGACTTATTACAATGGTAGTGAAATACAGCTCATGCAATTATCATTTAATATCTATCTTTCCCAGCAGATTATGAGCCTCCATAAGGGAAAGGATCACATTATCTTGTTCATCTCTGTATTTCTGGTACCTAGCTTGGTACCTGGCAACATAGAAGGTTTTCAATAATTATTTGTTTCAGATATGAGTGAATGAATGAATGAATGAATGGGGGTAGGAAGGCAGGGAGAAATGGGAGAAGAGAACTGAATGAACCAAAGTTTCCTCTATTATCTCAGCTTTATTTTTACATTGTTATCTGACATACTCAAAGCTGAATTTTAAAGGAAAATGAAGCTAACCAAGGTGTTAGCTGAAAATCCTATCTCAAAACTTTCTCATTTATTCCTTTTTCAACTTATCATGAAGGTTTAGAAAATGGAAGAGATGAAAATCTGCCTATTCTGAAGAGTAATTTCAAGTAGATAAAAGACCCCAATGAACCCCAGCCTTCTTTCAGGCTGGGATGCCTTTCTAGTGGGAGCAATGGAGAAAGGCACATTAGGGTGTTCACTGGTGAATGGCACCTTTCTTATGCCTTACATATGTTTTGAGCTTGTGTAAGGGGATCTAGAAACAAGCTGGAGTGAAATCACACAACTTGATAAAGAAAAGAAGCAACAGGTTCCAGAGTAACTATCTTTCAATAAAGTAAGCTGAGCTAATGCTTGGCTGGCGTCAGGCACTGTTCTAAGCACTTTGTGCTACAATACAGCATCTAACACCTTCATAAGAACCAGTTGAGGAAGATGCTATTCATATCAACTTTTGATAATAAAGGAAACTGAGGTATGAAAAGATTACATACCAGGGGCCTATAAGTAGAAACTAGAATTTGAACCTGGGTAACTAGCTCCAGAGCCTCAGAGCACGAAAGTGCAGTCTGTTGCTTTTGAACCAGATTTTTGGCTGACTTTACTTTTGGCCTGAAATTGCTCATCTGTTATGTATTAATAGATACAAATCATTCACATCTCTATTCCTTAGAAATACTCAATGTAGATAAGTTTATCAAATGCCCAGTGAATGCAGAAGACAAAAGACTGGCTCAGCAGGGCTCATTCCTCCTTTCTACCCTCTATAATTCTAAACTTAACTCTTCTGTCCAAAGAAGTTGTTTAAACCCTTAAGAAAATACTGAGTAACTATAATAACAACCTTTATGGCTTGCTGTCAACTCTAGATATAAATACAACTATTAAATCCTCTTTTCCTTGAAGGAAACTGAGACACAGAGGAGTTAAATAATTTGTCCAAGGTCACACAACTGTGGAGTGTCAGCTATTTGATCCTAAAATCCATCTTGTTAATCACTATGTTCAACTAACTCCCATAAATCATAACTAACTCCCATAATTCAGCTCATAACTAAGCAAAAATAACAAAATTACTTTTTTCACATACCACAATGGAATGACCTAATAGCCTATTGCCCATTTTCCCGAATTAGTTGCAAGCTTGACATAAATTTGTGTGGGCTATACTTTTAGGACAGATTTATGTTAATTCTAATACACTTCCTTTTTTGATTTGATTTTGACTTGAAGCTCTGAGATCTTACTTCTATACCTAAAATATATTTTCTGTGCACAATAATTCATAGTTATAGGAAAGATAAAAACAGCTACATTCCTATTGCTTAAGAATATGTGCCCTATGTTAACCAGTGTGATGAAAATATGTCAAATGGTATATAAAACCATTGTATGGTGCCCCATGATCACATTAATGTACACAGCTATGACTTAATAAAAAAAAAAAAGAGAGTATGTGCCCATCTGAGTATATGATTTATACTACTTTTGCTTGCAGTCAAGCATGGTAGCTCATGCCTATAATGCCAGCACTTTGTGAGGCCAAAGCAGCAGAATTGCTTGAGGCCAGAAGTTCAAGACCAGCCTAGGCAACATAATGCTTTTGGTTGCAAGCCACAGAAAGTCCAACTGACTTAAACAAAGACAGAAGATACTGGTTCTCATAATGGAAAATGTCAGATAGAAGACAAACGTCAGGGTTGATTTGATCTAGCACATCACAAAGTCAGTGATACCATACTTGGCTTAGTTTCTCCTTGATTCTCTCAGCTCTGTCTTCTTTTGTGTGCATTCACTCTGCCCAAATTGGCTTCTCTCCTAGGAGGAGCGCCTTGTGCTACAAACTTCCTCATCAATGTCCCACTCTAGCCTGGGACAACAAAGTGAAACTCTGTCTCAAAAAATAAAAATAAATACAACTTCTGAAGAAAATATGGGAGGGTATGGATAAATGAGAATACCTGTACAGTGTCATTGGGAATATAATATAGTGCAGCTGCTATGAAGTGCAGTATAGCAGTCCCCCAAAATTAAAAATATTGATGGAATCACCATATGATCTAGTGATTCCACTTCTGGATATATGCCCAAAAGAATCAAAGGCAAGGACACAAAGAAATATTTGTACACCCATGTTCATAACAGCATTATTCACAATAGCCAAAAGGTAGAAGCAACCCAAAAGTCCAGATAAATGAACTCTGGTGTGTATATACATACATATATATATATATATATAGCCTTAAAAAGGAAGGAAATTATGATCCATGCTACAACATAGATGAAACTTAAAGACATTATTCTAAGTAAAATAAGCCAGTCACAAAAGGACAAATACTATTTGATTTCACTCGTAGAAATACTCAGAGTAGTCAAATTCACAGAGGCAGAAAGTAGAATGGTGGTTGCCAGGTGCCAGCAGAAAGGTAGAATGAGAAAAAAGAAGAAACAAAAAAAAAAGAAAGAAAGAAAGAAAGGTGGAATGAGGCACAGAGCATCAGTTTTGCAAGACGAAAAAGATCTGTGGTTGAAAGGTAGTGACGGTTGCACAACAATGTGAACGTACTTAATGCACTGAAACATCTGAATAAAAATGGCCAAAGCACTACATTTTATGCTATATATACATGGATTACTACAAAAGTTTTCCAACAGACTATGTTATGGTCATTATTTCACCTCCAAGAAACACAATCAACAGCATCCTTTCTGATTCGCCTGTGCAGATTTCAACTAGCTATGCTTATTGGTGTTGCCAGGAGGGCCTCACTTGTTTGTGTCCCTGTGGATTTTACATTTTTTGATTTTTTGTGTGTCTCAAAACTTTTATAATGACCCATATATATTAATCACATTTTTGACTGTCTGTCTTTTATGATACTTGCCATATTGAAGCTTCACTGACTGGGAAGAGACTGTCCCTCCCAGGGTTAGCTAGTTCCTAGAGATAGCAAATGACTTGCCTGCAATACATGTATGCAAATCCAGAGGCTGTATGCTGAACCATATCCTCTATCTGGCTTTACACTCCAGGAGACAAGGTTCCTCTGCCCTAATCATCTTAGGCCAGGTATCAGATAATGGGGGACGTACCCCTGGAGCTCACTGCTGCCAGAAATTATTCAAACTATCCAATCCTAAACCTGTTAATCTGCTTACCATCTGCCTTCTTGTAAAAAATACAAAGAAGGCTTCTGCCCATTCCCTCCCCTCATCTCTTCACCTGTGACTAACCCCAAAGTTCTCTCCTGTGGCTCTACACGGCACGGTGTGCCCCCATCTTGGGAACTGTGAGTAATAAAACTGTCATTTCAATGGCAATGGTTTCCTAATCTATTGGCATTACCATACATTAATAAAACCATACTCCTAAGTACATCTTATTTTAATCTTTTTTTTTTTTTTTTTTTGAGACTCTGAGTAGAGTCCTATGGCATCATAGCTCACAGCAACCTCAAATTCCTGAGCTTAAGCAATCCTCCTGCCTCAGCCTCCTGAATAGCTAGAACTACAAGTGCCCGCCACCCTGGGCCGGCTAATTTTTCTATTTTCAGTAGAGATGGGGTCTCACTCTGCGTGGTCTTGAACTCCTGAGCTCAAGCAATTCACCCACTTTGACCTCCTAGATTGCTAGGATTACAGTCATGAGACACTGTGCCTGACCTGTGAGTTCATCTTAGAA
Source organism: Loris lydekkerianus (assembly GCA_963574355.1). Taxonomy (NCBI): domain Eukaryota; kingdom Metazoa; phylum Chordata; class Mammalia; order Primates; family Lorisidae; genus Loris; species Loris lydekkerianus. The sequence goes on from CAUYPK010145842.1 coordinate 25,629, forward strand.
CAGCATAATTTACCGCACTAAAAAATCCTTTTATCATAAGGACATTTGCACTAGACTGTTTATCACAGCTCCATTTACAATCACCAAAATGTGGAAACAACCTAAATTTTCACCAATCCAGGAATGTTAATCCAGGATTAACAAGCTGTGGTATATATATACCAGCCACTAAAAAAGATGGAGACTATACTTCTTTTGTACTAACTTAGATGGAGGTGGAACATATTCTTCTTAGTAAAGCATCACAAAAGTGGAGAAGCCAGAATCCAATGTACTCAATTTTGATATGAGGACAATTGATGACCTAGTACATGGTGGGGGGTAGGGGGAATGGGGGAGTAAAGAGAGGGAAGGAGGGAGGCGGGGGGGTCTCAGTGTTTGGCACACCTCTTGGGAGAAGAACACATTTATGAGAGGGACTTTGCCTGACAAATGCAATTAGTGTAACCTGGATCTTTGTACCCTGAATGAATCCCCAACAATAAAAAAAAATAATAATAAAAATAAATAATTTTTAAGTGAGTATTAAGAAAATAGTGGTTACAGCACTAGTCACATACACTGAGGGTGGCCGGTTTGGACCCGGCCCCGGCCAGCTAAACAACAATGACAACTGCAACAATAACAAAAATGATAGCTGGTCATTGTGGTGGGCTCCTGTAGTCCCAGCTCCTTGGAAGGCTGAGGCAAAAGAATCGCTTAGGCCCAAGAGTTTGAGGTTGCTATGAGCTGTGACACCACTGTACTCTACCAAGGGCAACATAGTGAGACACTGTCTCAAAAAAAAAAAGAAAAGAAAAGAAAAAGAAAAAGAAAATAGAGATTGTTGAAGTAAGTCACTGTATTTACTTCTATGCTGCAGTGAGTGGGGTTATTTGGGTTTTTATTGATTTTTTGTTTTTTGCTTCTGCAGTAGTTTAACAAAGTAGTTTAAGGAGAATCATATTTTCTGCATCTAAATCCTGGCTTCACCACTTACTAGCACTGTGATATTGGTCAAGTTACTTGTCCACTTGCATCTTAGTTTTTTCTTATGAAAAGTGGACATAATAACAGAATGCACATCTTAAAACTTTGTAAGAATTATATGTAAATATTAAAGTGAGGAAAGTGCTCACTTTTAGGGCCAGTATACAGTAAGCACTCTATAAATGTAACTTTTCTTGTTATGGAATCTGCAGCCATTAAAAAAGAAGAAGAAGAAGTAGATATGGATTATTGACATAGAAAGATACACTAAAGAAAAGAAGTACTAATTGTGTAAATTTCTTAAAGGAGAGAGATGTAAGCAAATACTTTTTCTGGAAAAGTAGCTACATAATTATGGCAAAATATATCCCTCCCAAAGTATGCAAGAAACTCTTAACAGATTGTTTGTAGGAAAGGAATTAGTTATCTAGGAGAAGTCATAAGGAAGATATTTAGTTTCTTTTCTATACCCCAAATATTGCTTAAAGTTTTGACCTTGTTCATTCATATTTAAAAATACATTTAGTTTTTCAAATACCTTGTTAATACTATTTTAATTGCTCTTTATTGCCATCTAAGGGATACTAAGGGCATTGCCTGCCATGATTGCAATCAATGATGTCAATTCTATTCACTATTTATAATAATAAGTGAACCTACCTTCTTGATTTAGTATGTTACACCAAATCAGTCATGGCCTCCAACTTTCCGCTCTTTATTAATTTTGGTAAGAATAAGAAACATGGATCCCTAGTGATAAAATTTAATAGATGTTAAAACAAACACCTAGTTTGATCTCCCTCACTGAATGACTATTTCACCTTTATATTTATAGATCAGCCTGACCCATTGGCCCACCCAAAATTATCTCACTCTGCTCCCAATGACATGGCCTAAGATTTTTACATGGGTCTTATTGCCTGCTTTTAAATTCTGGTTCCATGACTTCCTAGCTGTGTAAACTTGAGCATGTCACATCATCTCTCTAAGCTTCAATTTCTTCACCCATAAAATTGAAGAGATAATAAGAGTAGATTCCTCATAGGACAGTTGGGAGGATTACATGAGTTTATATATCAAGCACACTGCCAAGCACAGAATAAGGGTCTGATGAAGAATTTTTACTTTAACACCCATAATCTTCCAATTTCAGTTTGTCACTTCCTCCAGGAAGCCTTCCATGATGTCCTGACTTATTCACATTCTTCTCACTAGGTTACATTTCTCCTTCCTACCATTTGTCATGGATGACTGTTGGATGATTGCTGGGCTATCCGGCAGGTCCAGAAGAGGGGAGAGCAGGGCCAGCCTGACTCTGTCCCTGGGGCTGAGCGGGATGGTGAGCGGCGCGGCCCGAAAAGGACACATAGAGCCGGTAGTCTGTCGAAGCAGGAACTCAACTTTATTACGTCAAGCAGCCACTTATATAGAGCATGGGGAAGGGGCGGGGAAAGGAGGTGGGGGATGAGGTGGTGTGATGGGTGGTAACAGGGTTGGGCCAATGGCATGGTACCACGTCAGCTGCATCTAGGTAGAGGCAGTTTCAGGCTGAGCCTTTCTGAGTCATTGCTACGCGGAAGTAGCTCGATGGATTTACTTCTAGTTAGGCTCGGGAAGTTGCACTAGGCCTCAGGCACATGGCAGGGCCCAACAGATGTTTTTTAATAAATAAAAACTTGAAAATCTTTTACATCTTAATGTCCAAGAACAGGGATTGGTGAAATAAACCTTGGTGCATCCACAGAGTGGAGTTGTAGGCAGCTCTGGTCAGAGCTGATGTTCTAGAAGAATTTCTAAAATGACCTACCAAACATTCTTATGCTAAAATATTGTGATAAAATTTCAAGACAAAATTGCATGCACAGTAGGATTGTAACTGTGTGAGTCAATAGGAACAGGGAGAAAGGAAACAGGACATCAACCCTAATGTTGACAGCGGTTATTTTTATTCCTTTCTCATGTTCTAATTTCTTTTTCTATACATCTTTCTGTGTTGTAGAAAATTTCCCATGACTGGAAAGATAAAATTTCAAAAATTAATACACACAATGAAAATACCAGTGGACCAATTGATGCCCTACATGTTTTTGTGTCTCGCTATCTCTTCAGTGAACCGCAGACTGTGTTCCTCTCAGGGCGTTCTTAGGAATGTACAGCATGCGTTCTCTTACTGGAGAAAAAAAACAATTACAGAGAGGCGATGATAAGAATCTGTGTCACCTAGTCTCTGTTCTTTTTCAGCACACGACGGTTTTGCCCTTTATATTAATCGAGATGAGGACATCGCACCATCAGTATCCCAGCAGGAGCAGCGGACTCACCGCCATATGCACCTTCTCTGTTGGCTATATATTATGGTAAGGACCATTCCTGCTGGGCTTTCTTATTGTATTAGATTTTACACTGCTAAATTTGGGCACATATTTCATTATGGATATAATCACTAACAGATTCACACTGTGTGCCTTCTTTGGTCCAAGACCTGGGCTTTGTCTCTCTTCCCCAGATGCTTATATTTTTAGAAAGTATATGCCAAACCTCACACAACAGGAATTTGTTGAACAATCCCATGTAAGCAGTGGTCCTTCCAAGGCTACATTTTTCAACTCTTTTTCAAACTAAATGTTTTTCTTGGACACCAGTTTTATTGCTTAAGGGCTTTTTTGCTTGGGGGTTTTTGTTGTTGTTTTTGTTGGGGTTGGGGGGGTGGGAAGGGGCAGAAAACATAAATGAGAACAGAGGAAATGACCCCCAGAGAGCAATAGCTTTAACTTTACTAGGTAACAAGTGAAAATGTACATTTCCCTGAGTCTAGTTAAAACGTATTCCAGAATTACCTCTTACACAGAGAACGTATTGAACTGTTTTGTTTTTAAATACTGGAGTAAATAAACCATGAGAAATCTTCACTGAGTCTGTTAAAGTCGTAAGTGTGAGGAACCAAAGTTATCTGATGAAAGAGTTTTTGCCTGGCAAGTTTATTTCACATTAATTTCAGTTCTTATCAGGTTGTGAACACTTCAGAAATTATCTTAGCATAGAGAATTTATTTCTTTTTATAATTCCAAATTCTCTTTGATATACTTAACACATAGCAGAGGTCCCTCCTGCCAGCATTTCTGCCTCTTGGGACTCTTTTGTCCTGAGTTCTGGGTCACCATCCCTCCTTTAAGCCTGAAGGAATGGATGATGTTCTTTCAAACACCCCACAACTGTACTTAATCCCACCAAAAGCCAGGAGCTCTTTGGGAGGCCCAGTCTCCATGGACCATTTTGCTCCAGCTGGAGTAGAAATATAAAATAAAGGTCAGTACAGTACTTCACACACTTTGCATAAACAATCACATAATGCCCTAGATCTGAGCTGAAAGGGGATTTGCTGCCAGTAAGTTACACCCTGTGGTTCTCAACCTTCCTAATGGCGCAAGCCTTTAATACAGTTCCTGTGGGTTGCTACCCACAGGTTGAGAACTGCTGACCTAAGGGGACATCCAGAAGCGGGACCCCAGAACAAGCATATGGTAGAGTTCATCCATCTGCCACTCCATCAGCTAGTGAAGATCATTGGCAAGGACTGGAGAAACATTTATTTTCCTAATCTCTTTGCCAGCTTTCTTCCCCCCTCTAAACCTTATACCTTTGACTTTCTCTGATTAAAAAATAAATAAATAAATTCAAATGATTTGGGACTCACAGATATAAGGTGACTAAAGTTTTGTCTTAAAAATGAACTGAAAAAAAAAAAATGAACTGATACGCTTTATGCATATGAACTTGATATTCAAATGACTGTTAACCTTTTGAAAGAGTCAAGTAGGAGGCTACACAGTTATTCCAGGGATGCCACAACGTTTAAAACATATCTGGAACTCCCTGTAGCCTTAGTTTAAAAATCAGTCCTTTGTTCTCCACTCCCATCCCCACCCCAAATACAGTCTCATTATTTTGCCTTCATATTTGCCTGCTCTTTACCCTGGAAGCTCTGGTTGTATTTCTGCAGATTTATTTATAAGCTACTGGATCATCTGTATGGCTCGGCATGGTGGTTCATGTAGGCAACCTAACACTCTGGGAGCCTAAGGCAGGACTATGCTTGAGCTCAGGAGTTTGAGACCAGCCTGAGTAAGAGTGAGACCCTGTCTCCACTGACAATAGAAAAATTAGCCAGATGTTGTGGCAGGCGCCTGTAGTTCCAGCTACTTGGGAAGCTGAGGCAGGAGGATTGCTTGAGCCTGGGAGTTTGAGGTTGCTGTGAGCTACGCTGACACCACAGCATTCTAACCTGGGTAAAAGAGCAAGACTGTCTTACAAAAAAAAAAAAAAGAAAGAAAGAAAGAAAAGAAAAAGAAAAACCTGTCTGCATCTTGTATAGCCTGAGAGGGTTGGGAACTATGTACTTTCTGATGGCCTGTCTTCCACTTTGGGTACCATCAGTCCACATCCCAAAGAGATACATGGGAGATACCACACAGCCAGCATTGCAGACCCCCAAGACCCCTCGCTAATCCCTCACGCTCCACATGCCCGTGAGCTCGCCAGCTCCATGCACGCCCGAGGCACACCGGGACTTGTTTGGGCCTGTATTTGCATTAACCAGCGAATTCCCTCAATTTGTTCTGAGAAAGCTTTCAAAGGAGACTTTTTCCTTTGTTGGTCTGCCCTGGGCATTCATAGCTAAGCCAAGAGCTAAACAATGACCCTGCTATCATGTCGCATTATATAAATCCAAGGATTTTAAATGTTATCAGAAAGGTACTGGCTCTTGTTCCTTTCCAGACTTTCTCAGGGCTGACATACCAGTGACAGCAAGAGGCTTGGGATGTGAAGTCTCTCGATAGCATATACTAGTGTTGCAACTGGACATTCCAGAACCCCAGGCCAAAATGGAAGGAAGCATTCTCCTTTTCGCATGCTAGTCATGAAATAAACAGATCTCCCTGCAGTACGGAGGATGGCTGAGCCGAATCTCCTCTGAGGGGCTGCAGGCCACACTGTCTGCCTCACTGGGACTCTAACTTCTCTCTGGCCTTACAAGTCTCATCCCCATCAGAATCTAGTCTCTTGCTAGTTTTGTGCAGTCAGCATTGGGAAAGCGAGGGACCTGGACTTTTCTTTCCCCCACTGACCTGCTCCCCACTGAGCTCCTGCGCTTACTGGCTCCACTTCCCAGCCCCATCTCAGTCCTCCCCAGGCTCAGCAGCCAAAGGCCATCCCAGCCTCCTTTCACCCCCTTTTCTGCCTCCCCCCATGTTTCTGTCTCCATTAACCAAATGTATGGGACACAAACACCCCCATGTCCACTTGAGAGGAGCTCTTAACTTCTTCCCTGGATGCCGCTCCTCCATCATCCCCCCTCACACACACATTTCTCTGCACCTATTTAAGGAATTTCCCCTAATCAATCACAAGATCCTCCCGGTTTCATGGTGGCGTCAATGCAGAGGTCTCCCTGGTTTCTAAGGTGACAGTGATGATCAGGAATCATAATGAGCACCATTCGCTCTGTGAGCCAGACATTCTACCAAGTCCTTTTAAGCACTGTCTTACTTAGTTCCCCTAAACAATCCCTTATGATAGGCATGATCTTGCCCATTTTATAGAGAAAGAAAATAAAGTTTAGAGAGATTAGATGGCCTGCCCGGGGCAAGCCACTGGACTGTTGCCAGCACTCTGGTGCAGGCCCCGGCCTGTGGCTCCAGAGTGCACGGCGTCTACCATACCCCCCACTGCCTCTCACTGTGGAGGAGGCACACTCTGGGTGATCATGGTAAGGGAGTAGTGGGTTTGAATTTGAGGAAACACAACAGAAGCAGCAAAGCCTGGTAGCTAAGCCCACTTCCCAGGTTGGGATTCTGGCTCCTACTCTTAACCATTCTGAGCTTTGACTTCCTTGGGAGTAAAGCAGAGGAGAGGTCAGCCTGGCTCTGTAGGGCCCGTGGAATGATGCCTGGCTTCCACCAGAAAGTTTCTAGATCGGCCATTATCCACTCTAAGAAATTCCTCAGCAAAGGGGTGGGTAATGCGTCCTTTTCAAGTGTTTCAGAATTACAGTTCCTTTTTCTCATTCTGGGTTGCTTGTACACTCTTCACTTTAAAAATTAAAAATAACTCTAAAGGACATGAAAATATCATCATTTTAATTATAAAAGAACTATTAGGAAATCTTCTAGAGGGGCTGGGTAAAATAGGGGATTCTAAGGCTGTGGGTTCCCAACTGCTGTCAACCTCTAGTTGACATATTATACAAGAGAAGACATCTTCATGCCACCTGGTGTGGCTGCCTGGAGCTGAACCTGTTCCCAGGCTGCCTCCCCACTCCCCACGAGCACCTGGATCCTTGTCTCCCCACGGTTTTATGGCAGCTCATGGCTCTTCTTTTCAATCTGCAGAGCACAGAGAGAGGAAACCAACTTACACCATGGAAAATGTATATCCCCAAGGGTTCACCAGAGGTCTCCTCTGACTTAAGGAGACTCCTTTCAGCCCCATCCCATAGTGGTTTCTCATTTGGTCAGCACCCACGTGAGACCTCAGCAACTGTGTATTAGTAATAATACATAATACATGCTGAACCTTACATGCAAGGCACACCAGGACTGGGTAAAGGTTAGTGAAGAGGATAAAATGGACTCTGAGAGTTTCTTCTTATGGATAAATATTTCTTTTTGCTGCTGTGAGCTCATTTAAAACAAAGCAGAGATTTCTGTTGTCTCAGGGCCCTAATGGTTTTAGATAAATTCCATATCCCAAATCTCATTTCCCCAGATGTGTTCATTGAATAACTTTCCAACACAAAAAGTAAACCAAAGTAAAATCAGAATGAAGTTTGATCTTTCTTTCATGATGCAATCCTAAGTTATCTCATATGAGAATCCTACTTCCCACCAAACTTGATTATCTCTCAGCTGGGCAATTGTGGGTTATTTTTTATTTTCCTGTTGAAACATTTCTGTTTTCTCAAGTTTCTGCTGGAAAGATACGTTATTTTATTTTTTATATATATTATTTTTTAAACATGGAAAAAATTCTCAAAATAAAAATAAGTGTACTCAAATTCAAAAGTCTTCAAATTATTAGCCATGAACAAGTAATATTGTTAGCATAAAATTTATCTTCTTCAAGAAGATATAATAAAATGAAATTTTAGACCACGTTAAAGTCCTTCCATTGGATCCAGTGTTTCTTTACCAGTTAAGCAAATCTGGCCAACATGTTGCTGTTATTTGACCAGCTGATGACATGTTTTTGTTTGGCTTGAACCTTTCATGCCACCATAACTGACTACCCTGTTGACTTTTACATCTATAATAGCTCATGTAAGTTTTCCTGCTTTTCTGGCACTGAAGAACCAAATCTAAGCTGCACTTTCCTAAGAGAGATATCTTTCTTGGAGTTTTTAAGAGACAGCCAAAAGACTCTGCTTCCTTCCTCATCCCCAAAGCCCTCTTCCATGCCTGTCTCCTCACCCTCCTCCCCCTGCCAGGCTTGGAAACTGGGAGATAGGGAGAGGGTCTTTGCAGTCTTGAGTTTGGGGTCTGGAAGAACCAGTGGGGAAGGAAGTGACTCTCCACACTCGCTGAAGCCCAGTATGAGGCTCCAAGAGAATCCTTGAGGATGAAGCAGGCATTACATTTAGGGATCAGACTTGTTAACCTCCAAATGCCTCCTACCTGAGCAAGGAAGAGAGCCTGGGAAGGATCTGGCAGGGTGGGGAGAGAGGAAGCTATAGAGCCACCTGTGATCCCATCATGTCTGTCCAGGGTGGACATGTTCCTGGAGCCTTTGGTTTGAGATAGAGGAAAGTTGCTGGAATTGAGCACTCTCAGTGGTAGCCTAACCTGGGCAAGGGTTTCCCAGGGGTAAGAAACAATGGGGAGACCTGATATAGTGGCTCATGCAGGCAGTCCCAGCGCTTTAGGAGGCCAAAGGGAGAGGATCAGTTGAGGCCAGGAGTTCAAGACCATCTTGGGCAACTTAGCAAGACCCCCATCTCTACAGAAAAATTTTAAAATTTTGCTGGTGGTGATGATGCATACCCATAGTCCCAGCTACTTAGGAGGCTGACTGGAGGAATGAGGATCTCTTGAGCCCAGGAGTTTGAGATTGAAGTGAGCTATGGTAACACCACTGCCCTCCAGCCTAGGGTGACAGAGTGAGAATCTGTCTCTATTTAAAAAGAAAGAGAGAAATGGGGGGGGGGGGACGGAGAGGGGCAGAGAGGGAGTATTCTGCTATGGATAGGAGCCAGGGGTTGTTGAAGAGGTCCCCCTGGAGCCAGCCAGATCCACCACTTAAGGAAACTCTACAGTCCCTTCAGAGATCCCTGTAAACCTCATATGTACACCCTTTGCAGAAGTGAGTGTATAGACTTTAACCTCACAGCATCGATCAATAGGAAGTTGGGATTAGCCAGAGAAACAGGGGCAGCCTCTTTGCACAGCTGCAGACAATGAAGTCAGGAGATACTCATCCTCCTTCCATTTCCCCTCCCACGCCCCCAGTCAGGGAAGAGGATACGTCCTGGAACCAGGCCAGGCCCTCCCTCCCATTCCACTTCAGCATCCTAGAATGGGTGGCAGAATGAAAAAGCAAAGCCCCTTCCCACTCAAGGCTCCAACAGTACACCTGGTGGGGAGAGGGGAAGCTATAGAGTGTTCAGGGAAGGCAAACGCCAGTGTGTCAGAGCAAAGTGAGGGGGAGAGTGAACGGAGAGCCCTGGGGTCGGGGGAGGATCCTTCAGGGACTTCCAGGCCATCAGAAGGACTTGTCCTTAGTTCAGAATGAAATCAGGAGTCACAGGAAGGTTGGAACAGAGAATTGCATTGACATGATCTGAAATATTTTTAATGGATCCCTTTGGCTACTATATTGAGAATGGGTGCCAGGATGGCACAGGGAAAAGAGATGTGCAACTGCAGAAGAAATAATAGTGACAGATGAAGTGGCCTGGACCCTGCTGCTAGAAATGGTGGTGGTAGGATTCTGGATGTATTTTGAAGGTAGGGTCAACAGGATTTGCTGAACAAATCTAAATTAAGTTCCAGACTCAACCCCTTTAATAATCTTTAATCTCAGTATAGAAGGCAAAAATAATGCCCACCCACCCACCAAAGTCATCCACATCCTAATCCCCAGAACCTGTGAATATGTTACCTTAGAGGTGTAAGGCAAAAGGGACTTTGCATACGTGAATAAGTTCAGGCCCTCATGTGGGGAGCTGGGCCCTCAGTAGTGCTAGGCAGAGAGACACTGTGACTATGGAAACACAGAGATGCAAGACTCAAACTGCTGTCAACGGCCTTGAAGCTGAGGAAGGGGGCTCTGAGCACAGTATGTGGGCCACCTCTGAAACCAGAAGAGGCAAAAAAACAGAATCTTCCCTAAAAATTGCAGAAAGGGTCGCCCGTACCAACATCTCGACTTTAGCCTGGGAAGACCTCTGTTAGGCTTCTGACCTACAGAATTGCAAGACAGATTCGTAAAGTTTTATGCCACGAGGTGTGTGGTACTGTGTTACAACAGGAATAGAAAACTAGTACTTGGGCAAAACACTCTTTTCCCATCAAAAACAAACAATAACAACAACAAAACAATGATGTTGCTGGGAGAAGCAGAAAAGCTTGCAAATTCCAGCATGTAATGGGCACTCAGTGCCGTGGCTGCTGTTGTTGTTCTGGTCTTGTCCTGTTTAACACCGGGAGTGCTCAGTCTTGAGGGACCCTTAACCTGGTCCTTGTGCAAATGTCTTCCCACATTAACCTTCCCCTGTGAGGTAAGCCCAGATCTTTGAAGTTAGATACTCCATGTTCAGGGTCCCTCTTGCTGGGTCCCTGAGCAGATTCGTTCTCCTCTCTTAGCCTTATTTTTGCCACCTTTACAACGTGAAAGAATACCTGCCTCCAAGAACTGTGGGGACTAATGAGCATGCAGGGACACTCGGGAGAGAGACGTCTCCTTCCTCCCAGGCAACAAAAATCCCAAATGCCTTCAGTCTCTATGAGAAAGGTTTGCGCTCGCTCTCTCTCTCTCTGTCTCTCTCCCCCCCCCACTATTATTTTATTTTCATTTTATCCCCTGCTTTTCCTGTGGTTTGGTCCTACTTTATAGAATTTTTATCTCCTTGTAACCTATTAAGAATGCTAAAGAGTTTTTGGAGATTTTTCTTGTGGTTCATATATTATTTCCAGAGTTCTGCTTTTCCCCTAAGAATTGTGAATGCCTTTGCTTTCCCATTATTCCAACCTGCTTATTAATATTTTTTACAAGCACTTTGATGAGAGTGGGTTGTTTTCTCATCTTTTAAGGAGAGCTATGTCTGGACTGTTGAGGGCTTGACCACTGAGAGTGTGGTGTGCCCTCACCCCCTCACCATGTCCGCTTGGGTGTTGGGCAGATCAGTTTCTGCATCTGGATAGAAAACGCTTATGTATATAACCCATCTCAGTTCCAAGTATTTATTCTTCTGAGATTTTTCCTCTCCTGCCCCCAGCAGCTGGTTTTCAGATATTCTTGGAGCACATGAAGAACTAGAATACCCCGTATACTATTAACTGTGTCCCAGCCCCAAACCATCTTTATGTGGGATTCTTCCCACACTCCCAGCGGTCCTGCAGCCACCCGCACCGCACTTGTCCCCATAGTCTGCCCAGGTCCCCAGTGTGGTGCTACGTGTGTTCTCAGTGCGACCTGGTGATGTTCCCCTCCTTTCTCCAGCCATCTTGGTCCACTCCCCTCCACCTCCAGCTCACTCCCTAGTCCTCTCAGCAGATGGCCTGGCCTTTTGTTTCACAAAGAAAACAAAAGACTCTAAAAGGGACTCCTTTGATTTCCCCTGCAAACATCCTTCCTGCACTCGCCTCACTGCCTTGAACAATAGGGAAGAGTTTCTCCACTCTTCAGCAGGCAGTCCTCCTTCTGGCCTCTGGCCCAATCTCAGTGCTCCTGGGCCCTCACCTGTGATCATCTCTTCATGCTTTTGGCACTTCAGCCTCCCTGCGGCATCCTTCCAATCAGCTCATGAACACAGTCTACTCTAGACCTAGTCTTCATCTTACAAAAATAGCTCTTCTAGGTCCACCTCTTTCTTATACGTCAAGCTCCTGCCTTATCTCTTTACTCACAGTCTACTTTCTCCAAAAATTATCTATACTATCTCTCCTCCCATTTACCCATTTAAGGACAGGGTAGAGAAGTGGTTGAGGGAATGGACTCATGAGCCAGACTGTCACAGCCTGAATCCTGCTTCTGCCCTATAACCTTAGGCAAGGCAGTTAACCTCTCTGCCTTAGATTTTTCATCTGTAGATAAACAATAGCACCTCCCTCACCGGGTTGTTGTGATCATTAAAGTACTGTCAATCTTAAGTATGTATTTAGCATATAGGATAGTGCCTAGCACGGAGTGTGTACTATGTTATTACTATTAATACTGTTCTTATTAACCCACTCCAATGTGGCTTAGGCTTGCATTGCTTTAGCAAACTATTTGCTGATGTCACCAGTGACTTCTCGTTTGCTAAATATATGGACTGCTTTGCAGACCTCTTCTCAATTGACATTTCAGCAATTTGAGGCTAAAACATCACCTCTTCCTAAAACACTCTTTCTGCTTTCCTCCAATTCTCAAGGTGATCCTTCTCAGTCTCATGGGCTGAGTTCTTCAAAGCTCAGTCCCAGGTCCTTCCTTTACTGCCCAATCTCCCTGGTAACCCCAGCAGCATGAGTTTCTGACACCTCCATTCCAGATCTGCCACCCAGACCTCTCTCCTCCAAGCCTCATCCACAAAAACTCCCACAGCAATTGCAACCAACCTCATGCCATACCCAATTTCTCATCCCACCTCAAACCTGCAACCCTCTGTTCTCACTCCCCAGTGAGTTTTTCATGCGAGGAACCCGTGAGATGTCCTCAACCTGGGCCTGCTTCTAGCAATGGCTCACCAGTTTCTGGCTTGTGTGCCCCAAAGTATATTTAGAATCTGCCCTTGGCTCCATCTCCAACACCATTGTCTGAGCTTCACTTCTGTCTGTCCGACCACTGCATGGAATTGTCCTCCCCCACTCTCCATCCTGTCTATCCACAGGGTCCCTGAGGGACTTTAAAAACAAATATTATCATGGCATCCCGTGCTCTGAGAGTGGATGAGTTCCCATTGCTTCTAGGAATAAAATCCAAAATCCCTTTACGTGGCTTAGGGGCTATGCATTCCCTGACCCCTGCTGACCTCTCTGGCCTCATCACCCTCTTCTTCCCCCTTTTTTTGCCAGCTCCAGCTCTCTCGGATTGTTAAGAGCTGTAAGCACCTTCCAACATCAAAATTTTTCTCTTCCTCCACACGGCCACCCTCCTCTCCCCCAGCCATTGCTAATTCCAAATCTCACTCATCTTCCAGGCTGCAACTTGACCATCTCTTTCTCAAGGAGCCTTCTCTGATTCTCCAGACCTCACTCAGCATCTCTGTGCTAACTGTGATAATCCCTTGTTCATTTCCACCAGGGAATTTAAAAGATAGTTTTGTTGTTATTTGGTTAATTTTTACCCCAGGCTTGCCTCCAAAATTCCCTCCCTTCACTACCTAGGGCAAGAGAAACAGCAGCACTTGAGATGCTCTTAAGGAAAATGAAGTGAGCCTCCTTCTCTCCAGCATTCTAAAGGTTACTCCAAACACATTTTCTTTAGGAATCACATCAATCAAAATGTCAGAGAAAATTTTCTTCAGGTAGATTGTTTAATAAGAGAAATTGTGACAGAGCATGAGCTTTAAATGCAAGCAATGTAGGGAAAATGAATATGGCATGTATGTGTGTGTACACACACGTACCTCTCTCACACCCTGTAAAGGGTTTACAATACCCCTGCCATCCATTTCTCTGACGTTGAATTTCAGCTTTATTGTTTCTTCTTCCACCTGCCTGATTCATTTAAATTGCCAGCTGAAGCTGATCAACTTATAGGTGAACCCTCCCTGGCTGCACTCCTTGCTGAAGTGACATCTTGGAAGAGAGATGACCCAGTTCAGGCAATAAAAACATTTCAAGAGAAGGAAAGATTCATTTATTAGCAAAATTATAGCCTCTTCTTTTTCCCTCGGGTGAGCCTTAGTGGTGTCTTTGACAGTCTGAGAGCATTTTGAAGGCTCAGAAGAGCCTTCCTCTGGTGGGTGGCACGGGGCAGTGTTTGTCAAAGTTTCTGCAGTGACCCCTGGCCTACCAAGTCTCTCTGTGGGCAGATGATTTCTACAGTCGGCAAGAACTGGGAGAAAGCTAGGTGAGGTAGCTCATGTCTGTAATCCTAGCACTTTGGAAGCAAGCGGATTGCTTGAACATCAGGAGTTCGAGACCAGCCTGAGCAAGAGTGAAACCCGGGCTTTAAAAAATAGCCAGGTGTTGTGATGGGTGCCTATAATACGAGTGTTCAGGGAGGCTGAGGCAAGAGGATCACTTGAGCTCAAGAGTTTGAGGTTGCTGTGAGCTATGATGCCACAGCACTCTGCCCCAGGCAGCAAAGTAAGACTCTGTCTCAAATTGAAAAAAAAACAAAAAACAAAAAACCAGAATTGGAAGGAAACTAGTCCCCAGGCATTTGGGTCTCCCATGTCACAACAGAGGCACAAATTAAAAACAGGTTAAAAATAAACAATTCAGATAAGGAGGTATCTGTGCCAGAGACTTTATACTCCAAGAGTCAATAGAAATTTACAGCCTTCTGCTGGTGATATAATGGGAAATGGCTAGAGAAACTCAGACTAAAAAGGCCATACCAAACTTGGACTTTATGCATTCAAGAAGTGCCCTTTCCTTAGTCATTTTTCAAAGGCAGAGAAACAACTAGCTTAATTATTACCATTATTATTTTTTTGAGACAGAGTCTCACTTTGCCACCCTGAGTAGAGTGCTATGGCATCACAGCTCACAGCAACCTCAAACTCTTGGGCATGAGCAATTCTCTTGCCTCAGACTTCCAAGTAGCTGAGACTACAGGTGCAACCACTGTATTTGGCTAGTTTTTCTATTTATAGTGGAAATGGGGTCTTGCTCTTACTCGGGCTATTCTCAAACTTCTGAGCTCAAGCAATCCACCCACCTTTGGTTCCCAGAATGCTAGGATTATAGGTATGAACCATGCCGGCTGTAATTATTACCATCAATATATTTTAATTCTTCCACATTCTGGAAGATCTAGGTACCTGTTCACTAGGGGGACAATGCTCATTAACTCTCTCAAACAAGTGTTTACTGAGCGCCTACCAGGTATCAGGCGTTCTGGTAGGTGCCAGAGGTAAACAATGTAAAAAGCTCTGGCTCTGTCCTCAAGGAGCTTATGGTCTGTTGGAAGATACAGGGAAATAAAAAGCAGTTAACACAAGTTGATAAGGGCTATTTATAAGAGGAGAAATATACGGGGATCTAAGAGTCCAGAGGAAAGGTCCCTAACCTAGACTCTGAGCATCATGAAAAGCTTCCCGGAGGAGGGAGTGACTTGTAAACTGCCCCACTGAGGGTAAGAGTAAGGCTTATGCAGGTCCAGGGTCAGAGGGTCCCAGGTAGAGAGAGGAGCTAGCTTAGAAGCACGAGGGAGGAAAGCATAGTCAGGGGGCCAAGAAGTTCAGTGCTCCTGGATCCATGGAAATTTCACCTTCCTCTAATCACAGCAACGTAAACTCCACCTCGACTCTCCACTCTTCCCACAGTATCCTCTTTGAGCTGAACCTTTGGTGGCTGATTAGTTGATCGGTCTATGCATTTCCGATGGCGCTGCTCCTTCTCAGGCCGGTGTTCTCCACATTCCCTCATGCTCCAAGGCCCTTAGCAAGCTTTCTCGCACTGCCTCCCAGCCACTTTCCCCTTCTCAGCCAGAGAGTTTGTTTAAAAATGCAAATTCTATTATGTCACTCCTCCTACTTAAAACTCTTTGATAGTTTGGGTTTTTCCCCCACCCCCAGCTTTGGTGCTTTGTTTTTTTTCTTTTTTGGCAGCACTTTTATTTTTTTCTTGCACAATGACGTATCCTTGGGCTGTGATATTCTCACGCGACAGGAGAAAAACAAGATGTGGAAGTCATCCTTAAAAGCTGAGAATTACATAACAAAAATCTTACATAAATTGAAACGATGCATAAAATTACAGATTCAAATACGAACCATTTTGCAACTAGAGTGAGTAATTTAGCCCCATGACATTCTGCTGGAAAAGCATTGGATAAGAAAGAAAATGGAGGCCTAAGGTTGGGTTAGCTGTGTTTTTCTAGCTCTGCTGAAAGACTAGAAGAAAAAAAGTGACAGTTCATTCATAAATTCTTGCCAATCTCTGGGGAAAGTCAGGAAATGTTGGTAGTACTTTGTTGAGATCCAATCAGGTCTGAGAGGAGAGAAGAGTCACAAGAAGTTCAGTGAGCCAAAGAGCCATCCTATCAGGCCAAGTTCCTTCCAGAATCATGTTACCGTTGGTCTCCGTTTGCCACATAAAGTACTCAACCACATGTACTAAGCTTTAAACCAAAGGCATGTAAAGAATGTATTTCTTCATTGTAAAGAATTAGTTGACTTGAGTATGTTATAAAATAGTGCTATGTGCCTATCACACAAAGACAGGTGTCTCTTTTTTACAAAGGTATCTTCAAGGTAGATGCATCTAATATAAGGTGTATGCCTCTTCCAGGGCAAACTTACACTTGGAAACTAAGTCCTGCAGGAAGTGCAATGTATCTCCTGACTATCCACTTACAGTGGGCAGCAGACAAGCTGAACCCATCAGAGTCCCACTCGTTAATTCTCACCTGCTTGAAGGCCCAGAAAGTAACCACACACAGTGCTTGCACTCAGTGCAGGAATAATCCATGTTGTAGCTCGTACTGGCACTTTACTCCTTTTTTTCTTTGCAAGATTGTTAAAGGTTGTATTTTCATCTCAACTAGAAGATTTATTTTTATTTCAGAATTTTACAGGAATGCACAAATTTTGGTTACATAGTTTGCTTTGTACATTTCAGGTCAAAGTTTTAAGTGTACCCTTCACTCAGAATGTGTGCATTATACCCAGTTAGGTGTGAATTAACCCACCCTCCATTCCCCCTCCTACCTGCTTGATTCCCATTGAGTTTTACTTCCCTATGGGCACTTAAGTGTTGATCAACTAGTTCCAATTTAATAAATTTAGTACTGAGTACATGTGGTGTTGGTTTATGCACCCTTGCAATACTTTTACAGCTGAATAATATTTCATTGGGTGGATACAGCCCATTTTGTTTACCTATTCATCAATTGATGGACATTTGGACTGTTTCCACCTTTTGGCTAAAGATGGACGTTTGAAGGTATAAAACATGGTTAAAGGGAAACAGAGCTAATAGGCAGGCAGGAGATATTTCAGGCCACTGAGAGGGCCTGGTAGAATTTGGAGACCATGGTATAGGTTGCATAGTCACACAATTTATGACACTGAGCTCTGCCTCTTCTCAGAACTCCACACATCAGCTCTACTACAAGCAGAGCTTGTAGTTCCATGAACCCACTTCCAAGATTCACAGTGTTCTCTCTCTGCCTGGACCATTTCTTTCTAGATTCATCACCACTCTCATCTACCTTTGAGGCTCAGATCAGATACCACTTTCTCCAGGAAACTTTTCCTGACACTCTGAACCTGTGTAACCCTTCACGTACTCTCAAGACATGCTCCGCCCTTCCATCACAACATTTCTAACATCACTTCACAGCCTCACCCCTGCACCTCCACTAAGATAGAATCTTGTGGGCAACGACTATGACATTCACCAGATTATCCCGCAGGCCTAGAATGGAGGGGGAGACTTCAGTAAACATCAATGAACAAGCATTACATACTCTTAAAAATGTGAATCCGTGAGGGCTGAGGATGCTAAGAACTAAGCCAGGGTAGGAATGTGGCTGTCTCTCCAACACATTCACAGCTGAAATTCCTCAGAGATGAATTTTTACACCTTTAAAAATAAGTGAGAACTGGAGTAATTAATGTTTGTCAAAACATACTTACTTATATTTCTGGACAAGTTTTTCATCAAAGTGGAAAATAAATCTTTCAGAAATACTAACTTTGCAATTCTCCATTTTCTTTCTTTGTCCACATTTGATGCTCTATTCTCCAGGGGTGATTTCTAAAACAAAAAGAAACTAGAAAGAGTGCTCACAGGTAGAGAAAAATAGCATACTAGAAAGGGTGTCAATCATAATTTAGGTTTAGAAAGGACCTCATTAGTCATTAGAGAGGAAATGCTTTTAAAAAAGGAAGAGAAAGAAAGAAAGAAAGGAAAGGAAAGTGCTAGTGATATGCCTCCCCCTGCCCATTACCTTCAAAGATTTTTTTAAAAAACCCTTTTTTGTTAACTAAATTAACATTTTGACCACGTACATGTCTACAAAATTACTAAGTTATGGGAAAATCAGGGTTTTCAATAGCGTATTAACTTCAAAAGGATATCTCCTGGACATGACCAAATACTCCCTTAAAATGGCCACACATGGAAAATACAGCTTCATTTTAAAAATCATATACTAAAAGCTTTAGACTGAGTTTTCCTTTGAAGAAGCCTCATGTAGAAGAAGAAATATCTAACACATACAAATTAAGAAGGGATGATCTATTGAAATGTAGCTGGCAAGGATCCAGCTTCTTAGTTTGCTTTTAATCCTTTATTTCGAAGTGCATGCATCTTTAACTAGGTAGCTAGCTTCTATAAGAGGCAAATAGTGGGAGATGACTCTTGTTTGAAATCCAAAGTATATCAATACACGGTCCCCTGTGCTTATCTAATAATGAGACTGGACAAGAATAATGCTCCTCGGATTGCAGTGTTCAAGGCATTCATTAAAATTAATAATCAGTGCTCTTGTATAGAAGCTCTGTGCCTAACGTTGATCGTTGATGGGTCCTTTATTGTGTGGCATTTGCTAATATTCAAGTAGCAAGGAGCTCACCACAAAGGCTATCAGGTAGGTTTCCATGGTAGCAGTCTTTCTTTTGTTATTTGCATTTGTAACAGAGACAGTATCCAAACTCACTGTGTCACTGCTTAATAAAATGAAATGGAATATCGGTAATGCCAACAGAGCCAGGAAGCTGGCCTCTGGGTGTGACAAGGGCAGGTGTGATGTCCACTCAGGTTGTCTTGTGAGCAGCTGTCTACCAAGCATGCAGGACTTGTGTCCCTTTGATCTTTGTCCATGTTAATAACCTTCGATTGCCTTGTGTTATTGGTCTATGGACAAATAGAAATCAGTGATGGACAGAATGATCCATCAGTGCTAAATCTTATGAAAAACAGTTTGTAAGTGCATTGTGAAAAGTGTAGAAGAAAAATTTTGGATTTTGTTGAGCTTGTATGTGTGTTCACTTTTCCCAGTGACTCTTAATACCTAGATTTGCTCGTTTTATCTTCATTGTCTGAAATAAATGCATTCTGGTAAGTGTCACTTCTCTTTGGCTGTGAGTCGTTTATTTGAGCTCATAGCAGCAGCAGCACAAGGGAGCTTTATTATGCAGCCTGTCTTGCTCTGAGGTCAACAGTGAAGTCAACCAGTACTCAGTCATTCAAATAATGAGGAGCACGGCCTGAGTCTTACCCTAGTTCTGTTTTGTCATTCATTCCTACCAAAACATCACTTCTGCCAATTCACTCAGGAGAGAATAAAAGCTATAACTCTGAGGTCTGAAAACATTCATGACTAGGTAGGTCTTTAGTGTGCCATTTTAGCTCCTTTAATCTGTGAAATTTCCACAAGGTATTGCATGGCTTTTCCTTGTAGTTTTAGCCTCCAACATAAATGGATTAACCAAGTATAACATCCATGGGGGTGCATAAAGTTTCTTCCATCTATTAAATCTATTTTAAAAATATTATTTACAAGAAAGGTTTAGTGGGATGGAGAGCAGAAATTAATAAGGATAGGAGTATGATTTTGGCCAGTGAGGCAGAAATGGAACTGTCCCAGGTTTGAGATAGAAGAAATTTAAACTCAATCAAGGGTTAAAGGTCTCCAGCGTGGAGTCCTTAGGAAGCTTCCACTCACCTATAGTGTGAATGATAAGAGAATGTGGGCTTTCCCAATGTGGGGAAGACTGAGATCAAGGGAGAGACTGAAGGTCAGCAGGGCTGGAAACAGGAGGACTAACTGATCGGGGCTAGGGCATCTGGCAAAGGACTCTGCATGGACAGGAGCAGAGGCACAGCCTCCAGAGATTGGCCACGGGAGGAGCAGGTGGATGGTTTTCTTTACTGCTTCCAGATACCTTGTACTGACTAATCTTGGAAAAAAAGGAAAAGTCTTGACTGTCTCTGGAGGGTGCATTACTGTGAATAATTATAATGCCCCTAAAATTAGACAACCTAGATGAAATGAGTAAATTCCTAGTAACATCAAGATGAAATCAGGAAGAAATTGAAAGCTTGAATACCCCTATAGCAATCAAGGGCTATACAAGGAAAGAATTCAAGATAGAAGCAGTAATCAAAAATGTCCCAACAAAGTAAAGTTTAGGACCAGATGGTTTCACAGGTGAATTCTAATTCACATTTAAAAAGAATCAACACCAACACTTTTTAGACTCTTCCAGAAAGTAGAAGAAAAAGGAAGACTTAAAACTCGTTTTATGAAGCCAGCATCACTCTGATGCCAAGCCTGGACAAAAATACCGCAAAAGGGGAAAACTACAAGCCAATATCCCTGATGAACACAGATGTAAAAATCCTCAAGAAAATGATAGCAAATGATAGAAATGATGACAACAAAATTAAAGGAATAATACACCATGATCAGGTCTGATATATTCTTGCAGTGCAAGAATGATTCCACGTGAGCAGATCAAGCAAATTGACACACCTGAATAACAGAATGAACCACAACATGATCATCTGAAATGATGCAGAAAAAGTATTTGACAGAATTCAACAGCCTTTCATGGTTAAAAAATTCTAATAAATTAGGTATTGAAGAAACTTGCCTCAACACAATAAAGGCCATTGATGAGTATGATTATATCATACTCAACAGTAAAAAATAGAAAATATTTCTAAGATCTGGGTGCTCACTATTACCACTTCTATTCAAATACTGCTGAACATCCTAGTCAGCACAGTCGGGCTAGGAAGAGAAATCAAAGGCTTCCACATCAGAAAGGAGGAGATGAAATTATCTCTGTTTGCAGATTTCACAATCCTATGTATAGAAAGCCCTAAAGATTACACACACACACACACACACACACACACACACACACACACACAAACCTCTTAGAACGAACAAATTCAGTAAAGTTACAATATACAAAATCAACATACAAAAATTAGCCGCATTTCTCTATACTAATAATAAACTATCTGAAAAGGAAATCAGTTCCATTTACAATAGCATACAAAAGGCGACAGTACAGTCATGCTTTACTTAACAATGGGGATGCATTCTGAGTGTGGGTGAAAAGTGTACCCTATATATAATATGAGTGGCAGGAATGGAAAACAGGATGGAGGATCTTCAAAAAATTAAAAACAGACTACCCTATGATCCAGCAATCCCACTTCTGGGTATATACCCAAGAGAATTGAAGTCAGGATCTCAGAGAGGTATCTGTATTCCCATGTTCATTGCAGCATTATTCACAGTAGCAAAGACATGAAAACAACCTAAGTATCCAACAACAAATGAATGGATAAATAAATGGAATATTATTCATTCCTTAAAAAGAGAAAATCCTTCCATTTGCTAAACCCTAGAAAAACCTGATGGATATTGTTCTAAGTGAAGTAAACCAGCCTGCATAATCCCACTTATGTCAGGAATGTAAAATAGTCAAACCTACAGCATCAGGGGCTTAGAAGGGTGGTTACCAGGGACTATGAGGACAGGGGATTGGGGAGGTGTTGGTCAAAGGGAATAATGTTCCGGTTAGAAGAGATGAATAAGTGCTAAAGAGTTACTGCACCGTGTGGTGCATACAGATAAGAATACTCTATTGTATACTTAAAATTGTTTTAAGAAAATAGATCCTATATTAAATGTACCTACCACAAAAAAGGAGAGAGGAATATTTAATAGGTGATGTTGACATTTGTGGCATTATTTATGGTGATGATTTCAAGGTGTGTACTTCAAACTCATCAACATGTATACGTTACATATGTACTCCTTTTCTGTCAATCATATCTCAATATTAAAAAATAAATAATAATAAAGGCCATATACCTGTTGTTCATTTGTATATCTTCTTTTGAGAGATGACTATTCGGATCCTTTGTCCATTTTGTGATTGATTATTTGATATTTTCCTGTTGAGTTGTTGGAGCACCTTACTAATCCTATATCAGTAGGGTAGTTTGTGAATATTTTCCCCCATTCTGTGGGTTGTCTCTTCACTCTGTTGATCATTTCCTATTCTGTGCAGAAGCTTTTTAGTTTGCTGTGATCCCATTTGTCCAATTTTGCTTTGGTCGCTTGAGCTTCACGGATATTACTCAAGAAGTCCTTGCCTAGGCCAATATCCTGAAGCATTTCCCCAGTGTTTCCTTTTAGCAATTTCATAGTTTTCTTAGATTTAAGTTTTTAATCTATTTTATTTTTCTATAAAGCAAGAGATAAGGGTCTAGTTTCATTTTTCTCTTTTACCAGCACCATTTATTGAGTTCTCTACTGTATACTCTGGACAACTTTGCTGAAGATTGGTTCACTATAGATATGTGGATTTCTGTCTGGATTCTGGATTCTGTTCCATTGGTCTGTGTGCTGCTTTGGTAACTAGAGCTCTGAAGTGTAATATGAAGTCAAGTAATGTGATTCCTCCACTTTTGTTCTTTTTGCTCTGGATAGTTTTGGCTATTCTGGGTCTTTTATAGGTCCATATAAATTTTAGGATTATTATTTCTATTTCTGTGAGTAATGTCTGCTATCTTGATGGGGATTGCACTGAATCTGTATGTTGCTTTGGGTCTTTGGTTAGCATAGACATTTTAACAATACTAATCTTCTAATCCATGGACATGGAATATCTTTCCATTTGTTTGTGTCCTCTTCAATGTCTTTCATAAATTTTTGATAGTTTTTATTATAAAGATCTTTTACTTATTTGATTAAATTTATTCCTAAATATTTTATTTTATTTGTAGATAATGTAAATAGGATTACTTTCTTGGTTTCTTTTTTCAGGTTATTGACTATTAGCATATAGAAATGTTACTGATTTTTATATGTTGATTTTGTACCCTGCAACTTTACTGAATTTGTTTATCAATTGTACTAGGTTTTTTGGTGTGTGTATGCAGTCTTTAGATTTCTTTCTATATAAAGTCATATCTTCAAACAGGGATAATTTGACTTCTTCCTTTCCAATTTGGATGTTCCTTAATTCTTTTGTCTGGTTGCACTAGGTAGAACTTCAGTACTGTGTTGAATAACCGTTGTGGGAATGGGAATCCTTCCTTGTCTCGTTTAATCTCTTAGAGGAAAGGCTTTCAGTTTTTCCCTATTCAGTATGATACTAGCTGTGGGTCTGTCATGTGTGACTTTTATCTTATTGAGGTACATTCCTTCTATGTTGTTTTTTGAGAGCTTTATCATGAATGTTTATCTAATGCTTGTGAGCATCAATTAAAATGATGATATGGTTTTTGTCTTTCATTCTGTTGATAATCACATTGATGGATTTGTATGTGTTGAACCATCCTTAGGATGAATGCCACTTGATCATGAAGAATAATCTTTTTAATGTGTTGTTGCATTCAGTTTGATAGTATTATGTTTTCTTGAGAACTTTTTTATCTGTGTTCATCAGGGATATTGGACTATACTTTTCTTTATTTGTTGTGTCTTTGACTGGTTTTGGTATCAGAGTGATATTGGCTTCCAAGAATGAGTATAGGAGTATTCCCTCCTCCATGATTTTTTAAAATAGTGTAGGTAATATTGGTAATAGTTCCTTGAATGCTTGATAGAATTCAGCAATGAAACCATCAGGCCCAGGGCTTTACTTCGGAGGCTTTTTATTACTGCTTCTTTCTTGTGACTCAGTATTTGTTTATTCAAGTTTTAGATTTCTTCTTGCTCAGTCTTGATAGGTTGTGTGTGGGTTGGAATATGTCCATTTCTTCTAGGCTTTGCAATTTATTTGCATATAGCTGCTCATAGTAGTCTCTAATGATCCTTTGAATTTCTGCAGTATCAGTTGTAATGTCTCCTTTTTCATCTCTGATTTTGTTTATTTGCGTCTTCTCTCTTTTTTTCTTAGTCTGGCAAAAGGTATAGCAATTTTGTTTATAGTTTAAAAAACATTTTTTATTTTATTTATCTTTTGTATTTTTGTTTTAACATCATTTATTTCTACTCTAATGTTTATTATTTTTCTTCAATTAATTTTAGATATGGTTTGCTCTTGTTTTATAGTTCTTTGAGATGCATTATTAGGCTGTTTATTTGAAGATTTTCTACTTTTTTAATGTTGGCACTTATTCACTATAAGTTTTCCTCTTATCATTGTTTTCACTGTATCCCATAGGTTTTGATATTTTATGTTTCAATTTTCATATGTTTCAAGAAAAGTTTTAAATTTTCTTCTTCATCTCTTCATAGACCCACTGGTCATTCAGGAGCATAGTATTTAATTTCTATGTGTTTTTATACTTTCCAACATTTCTCTTGTTACTGATTTATAGTTTTAGTCACTTGTAGTCAGAGAAAATACTTCCAATTTTTTTTTAATTTTTTCAGACTTGTTTTGTGATCTAATGTATGCCCTATCCCTGAGAATGATCTATGATCTCAAGAGAAGAACGTGTGTTCTGCAGCTGTGGACAAAACATTCTGTCAATATCTATTAGGTCCATTTGGTCTACAGTGCAGATTAAAGCCCATGTTTCATTGTTAATTTTCTGTCTGGATGATCAGTCCAGTACTGAAAGTGAAGTATTGAGTTCTCCAACAATTATTATATTAGGGTCTCTCTTTCTTTTTGTTCTAATAATATTTGCTTTGTATATCTGAGTGCTCCAGTGTTGGGTGCATGTACTATAATTAGAAATACTATATCCTCTTGCTGAATCTTGCTGAAATCTCTTTGTCTCTTTTCACAGTTTTTGTCTTGAAATCTATTTTATCTAATAGAGACAGTCAATATGAAAAAATGCTCAACATCATTTGTTGTCAGAGAAATGCAAATCAAAACTAAAATGAGATGTCATCTCGCCCCAGTTAAAATGACTTTCATGAATACCATAGGCAATAATGAATGCTGCTCAGGATTTGGAGAAAGGTGAACCCTTCATACAGTACTATTTGGGAAAGTAAATTGGTGCAACCACTAAGGAAGTTCCCAAGAACTTGAAAACAAAACATATGACCCAGCAGTCATCTATATCCACTGCTGGGTATATATCCAAAGAAAGGGAATTCTGTACATTGAAAAGTTACCTGCACCCCCATGTTTATTGCTGCACTGTTCATAATAGGCAAGGTTCGGAATCAACCGCCAACAAATGAATGGATAAAGAGATTGTGATACATATATAAAATTGAATATTTTATCTATAAGAAAGAATGAAATCCTACCATTTGCAACAATGTGGATGGCACTGGAGAAGATTACATTAACTGAAAAAATCCAAGCACAGAAAGATGACTCTCACCTGTTCTCACTCTTATATGGAAGCTAAATCTTAAAAAAAAAAAAAAAAAAAAAGTTGATTTCATGAAGACAGAGACCAGAGGTTGGGAAGAGTGTAAAATGGGGCCAGTTAATTGATGCAAAAGTATAGTTAGATAGAATGAACAATATATAACAGCATAACAAAGTGACTATAACCAACAATAAATTAAGGTGCACTTTTTTTCTTTTTGAGATTCACTCTGTCTCCCTAGAGAGAGTGCTGTAGCATCACAGCTCACAGCAACCTCAAACTCATGGGCTCAAGTGATCCCCTTGCCTCAGCCTTCTGAGTACATGGGACTACAGTTAGGGTATATTTAAAATAACTAAAAAAAGAGGAATTGAAATATTCCTAACACAAAAACATGGTAAATGCCTGAGGTGATGTTACCCAGGTACCCTGATTTGATTAATTCACATTGTATGTTGGTATCAAAACATCACATGTATCCTATAAGTTTTCTTTTCCTATTATTTCAGATTAATATATGGGCACATACGATTAGGTTACATAGTTTGCATTTGTAAGGTTAAAGTCTTTCACCCAGGAAGTGTGCCACATACTTGTATCTCACACCTGTTGGGTGGGCACTTACCAAACCCCTCCCCCCTCACACTTGAATTTCATTGAGTTTTTCTCTTGTGTGAGCCTGTAATTATTAATTAATCTAGGACATTTTTGCAATGCCTATAAAAATGCAGGGCTCCCATTTACATGGGCTACTCAAGAGAATCCTTTTCAATCCACACAAATTTGTTTTGTCTTTATATGTAATACATACACAATAGGAGAGTACTTTAATGAAAAAAAAAATCATTTGTAGAATTGGAAAGAAGGTTAGTCTTCCCTCCTCACTTTACTTCTGAGGATCTGAAACTTAGAAAAGTGAAGCAATTTGTTCACCGTGATTCAGAAAAATAACTACAGATCCAAGCCTAGAGATCGTGTCTCCTACAATCCCAGTACAACATTTTACACATGACATCAAACTATGTCCCAGTGGAGAACCTGGCTATAAATAAATCTTGCATAAAAAGATATTTAAGGGCCACATTGCTTTGCAAGGTTTTTTTTTCCCCACAATTTTGGTCCAAAATGCTATTCATCTCCTCGTGAAATCTGTTCCAGAACAAGGCTTGTGATAACCATCAATTAATCAGTTCTCACCTAATGATGTCATTCATTCCTAACAAATAATATGAACATAATAAAATATGTATATCCACAAAATATGCATTTTAAATATTATAATAACATCGTGATTTTACTTAGGCTTAACTAATACAAATTTTCTGCAAGAGGCTTATTATACCATCCATCTCTGACAAAAGATTTACTAATTAAGTTAATACTATAAAAAGACAACAAAGAAATTGATTTTTTTTTTGGAGATAGAGTTTCACTATGTCGCCTTCATTGAGTGCTGTGGCGTCACAGCTTATACCAACCTCCAACTTTTGGGCTTAAGTGATTCTCTTGCCTCAGCCTCCCTAGTAGCTGGGACTACAGGCGCCCGCCACAACGCCCAACTATTTTTTGGTTGTAGTTGTCATTGCTGTTTGGCAGGCCTGGGCTGGATTCAAACCTGCCAGCTCCAGTATATGTGGCTGGCACCCTGGCCGCTGAACTGATTTTAAGGGACAAACTGTCCCAAAGATATCAAAAATATCACATATGAGTCACTTTATTATTATTTTTTTTTTATTATTAAATCATAGCTGTGTACATTAATGCATTTATAGGGTACAATGTGCTGGTTTTATATACAGTGTGAAATACATCAAACTGGTTAACATGAAATATGTTCACTAACTTTCTAACATTGAGGCTTCCAGTTTTTTTTCTATTTTTAGACAAGAAATAGTACAACTAAATTTATTTACAATTTCTAAATCTTACTTTTTTAATTATAATAATGTAATACAATGGTTTATAACTGTACTCTGCCTAATGGTTGAGAGACTAGCATGAAGAAACATTATACCGTGTTTCCATAGCCATTTCAAAATAAAACATCTTTGTGTGTGTTTTACGCCTTTAAAAAAGAAAAAAAGGAACACTGTAATTCAACTTGGGGGGAAAAAAAAAGCAAGTGACTCTACCCCCCCTTGCCTTGCATTTGTGAGGGTGTGATA
This sequence comes from Loris lydekkerianus, assembly GCA_963574355.1. Classification (NCBI taxonomy): domain Eukaryota; kingdom Metazoa; phylum Chordata; class Mammalia; order Primates; family Lorisidae; genus Loris; species Loris lydekkerianus. The sequence continues at coordinate 53,389 of CAUYPK010145842.1, forward strand.
TCTAACGGTGTCATCAAACGTCTGTGTTGCTGCTAGACAGGGAGCCCTGTCACAGGGGCAGGGACCATGTGTACTTCACAGACTGCTACATTCACCTCTGACACCTTCTAGGCTCTGATACATATTCTGTTGAATGAAACAGAAATGAGGAACATTTTGCAGGAGTAGACAGATGGATGTGGCCAGCAAGGTAGAGTCAGCCTCACTATGATTTGATGTTGGGCACTGGCACAAAGCGGGAGCTCCAGAAATGTCTGGAAATGTTCTTTATGAAAGAAGGTTAGCAGAGAGAGAGAGGTTGGTTGTCCAAGGAAGTAGCAGGCTCAAGGGAGATGTTATTGTGGCAGGAATGTCTGGGACATTATAATCCTAAAAATAAGTGTGTAGTGGAGGGAAGGACATAAAATATGCTAAAGAGACTGTGAAGACAATTTCTGCAAAATACAGAAAATTATGATACTCTATTAGGGGATTTAGAGGGTTCTTCCTCCTCGCCTTTCAGGGCCAGCAATTTTGCTGCAGCCAATATGGGTGATTGCTGAGGCCAGGACATTTCCTCACCGACCACACTCCCCACCTCCCTTCTGAGAGAACACATGTTCCCTACAACATCCAATGTGTCAACTTGATGTTTGGTGTCTGTGCTTTGACAAGCTCCAAATGATTAAAGTTAGACATGTTCCAGGAGATGTGCTGGGGGAAAATATTGTGCAGTAGGTTACTGGCCCACCTCATGGGTAAATCACACGGATGTTTGGGATTTCAAACCAAGAAGAAAACACATTCCCTCATTACCTCATTATAGGAATTCATTCTGGGAGACACTCACCATTTGCCTCCTTCCCCAGGGATGGGCGGAGGGACTTGTAACCTTGAAAACATCCATGTGTGTGAGAAGTACAGAAAAATATTATTTATTACTATGTAAGGAGAAACAGGAGAAAGGGATTTTTGTTTGTTTCATTTGCTAGGGTCTTTTTTTTTTTTTCATCTCACGTAAGTTGATGGTGCTAAGCCCTCTACATTATGTGATGAGTGCATCTCTGAGGGAGGAAGTATTCTTTATACTACTTTACCAAGTGGGAACTTGAAACTCAGGGAAGTTAGGTAATATTCAAGGTGACCTAACAAATATATGATGAGCTGGAAAATTGATCTGAGGGTTAGATGGCATAGCCACATAGACAGGACCAACTGTATAATAAGACTATAATGTCATTATTAATTATGTATTATATAATTCGTGAGGCTCAATGTAAAATAAAAATGTGGGGCCCCTTGTTCAAAAACCTTATTAAGATTTTCAAGACGGTGACAGCAGATCTTTAAACCAAGCGTGGGCCCCTTCTAAGCACAGTGCCTTGGTGTGACTGCACAGGGCATGCACTCAGAAAGCCTGCCCCGGTGTAAATAGTGTCCAGATTCTGTAAATCTGGGCTAAGTCCATAGGAAAACTAGGGAGTTTTTTGGTAAATTATTAAATTATGACTATGCCTCAGAAACTGTCTTGAAAAGTACTCTGCTAAATATACTATATATGAAAACAAAGACTGCTGTAATTTTATCTGTAACTGAGCTAAAGACTATTTCAACACCACTTCAGATTGGCTTCCTCTGTTTGATATTTGCTGGTGAATTAATGCCATAACTTTTCTGGCACTGCCATGCACTTCACTGAGGAGAACATTTTGAGCCCTTTCCATCTAAATAGAGGTCCTCCTTCCTCTTCCCTGGGACCTGCAGCCTGTTCAGTGGGAATCTCAGCAGACCTGCCACACTGTGACCCCACCATGTGCCACACTTTTCCATCCCCTACACCACTCAGCCCTCTGATACAGAGTGGAGACTCAAGAAATGTTTGTTGAGTAAATCATTGAGTATATAAACTCCAGAAAACGCCAGCAGAATTCTAGCTTCTCAAAAGTGGAGCACAAATGAGTCTCCATGTATCAGTGCTCAGATGGAATTAGACGTGTAAGTGTCAAGAGAAGACCAAAGTCAGACCTGCACTTGAAAGTCCTTTGAGAACATCGGGTTGGAGGTACCAGGAGCTATGGGGAGAAGCTGATGCATATCCCATACCTTACCTCTCCCTAGGGCACCTGCTCGTTGCCTGCCACGCAGCACAGTAAATTTCAGTAGGTTGAATGCACATATGATGTGACTGTTTCCTCAGAAGTAAGTCAACACCTGCTCTGAAGAGAGTGTTTATCACTTTATCCCTGCAGTGGTTCCCCCACCAAAGGAAGTTGTAAAAATCTGATCTCTGAATTTTATGAGATACTCAGTCTTGTGTTAAAACTTCACCCAAAATGATTTAGCTTGCATCTTGCAACATTTCTGGATCTCACACATTTTCTGTAATGAGCATGAATTACTTTTATAGATAGTGGGAAAAAAAGACAAAGTTTGCAGAGTGATTTCAGACTTAGATCATATTTTGGTGCTGAACAAATTAAAAGCTTTCTGAAGCCCTGTTCCTGTGCATCACAGTCCAGCCTTCAGAGCAGTAGAGGAGCCTGCATCCATGCTGAGCCCTGAACCCCAGAGGTGTGTGTCCCAGCATCTCTGGGCCTTAGTGTCCTCATCTGTAAAATGGTGCTAATGTAATACCTTCCCCAAAGAGTTGCATGTGTAAAGCATTTAGCACAATGCCTGTCACTGAGCATTCAGTGCGGTTAGCTATTAGTCATTATTGCATCTGAGTTTGTGTCCTAAGTGCCTTGGGAGTTAATAGCCTCCCTCTCAGACAACCTAGTTCCTTATGTAAATGTGAATAATAAAGCAACTTTTAAATCCTTTGTAAAACAACCTTAGAAACTGAAAGGTGGTAAGATATCGGTTACGATAAGGTATCTGCGTCCATCCAGGATAAATCAGGGTGACAGAGCCAGAGGAAGGGATGATAAGCCAACCTCACTGCAGCTCTGCAAGGGTCCCAGTGACCACCGCAACTCATCACCTGTGGGAGACCATGAAGCTTGACCATGTGGCAAAAAGAGCTACTGAGCTAGACAAGGTCAATGTTTCATTTTGTTTTTTTAAGAATTTTTTTTTTTTTTTTTTTTGCAGTTTTTGGCCAGGGCTGTGTTTGAACCTGCCACCTCCAGCGTATGGGGCTGGCACCCTACTCCTTTGAGCCACAGGTGCCGTCCAAGGTCAACTTTTTTTAAAACTTACTTTTCATCATTGATATCCAGTCAGCATCCAAAGTAGATTCGAATGATATGTGTACACATACCACTTAGAACCTGAAAGGTTTTTGCTTCTACTTTACAGGTAGAAAGCCAACCCAGTTTTCTGATAATTTTCATCTCTCAAATATCCTGTGCTCGTAGATGTCTACTCTTTGGACCACTTGTCCCTTTGCTCTAAGACACCACACTTTTCCATCTTGCTTCCACATCACTACCCCACCTTTCTTGGCCTCCTTTTTGGCCTCATCCACTTTACCTGGACCTTAAATCTCGGCCTTCCTCAGGGACTTCTCTCAGGCCCACTTCCTTTATACCCTCTGCTCTTCCTGGGTGACCTCATTCTGCTCAGCTTTAACCACCATCTTCTTGCCAATAAACTCGGTATCTACATTGCCACATCAGTCCTCTCCCAACAGTCCAAATCCATGGAACTGATTGCCTTCAGGACATCTCCGTTTGGATACCTGACAGATACCTCAAAGTCAGCATGTTCCAACTAGGCTCATCATCCCCTCAAACCATCTCCCTTGCAGCGTTCCCTATCTCCGGAAATGGCAGCTCTCTCCACCCAGCTAATCAAGCCATCAATCTATGATTAATCCTTAACTCATCTCAGTTCCCACACTGCCAAAATCCAATCAATCACCAAGTCCTCTTAATTCTATTTCCTGAATCAATGCCTGTCAAATTTCTTTTACTGTAAACTAAAAAAACATCTTTTGCATCATGACCCAGCCAGCATGCATGTGCATGTGTGCACTCACAAACACACTTACACATCACTGCAACACAAGTTTTGCCAACAGTTCTTACCATCATTATATGCAAGGCCCTCTGGTATTTTCTCTTCTGTTCTCTTCTGCTGGTGTTTTGTTTTAAATGCTAGTAACCAATGGATGACTGGCAAAGGATTAACTACTAGCTCTTTTAGAGGCATGGGTTGAGAAACCTAATGTTTAACATTTGCCCATACCCCCACCATGGTTGAATTCAAACTTCCAACCAATTAGCTTGCCAATGTCCTACAATTTAACAAACATCTCTCATGATCCTATTCAGCACGTCACTGCTTATGACCTACAGTTTGATCGTCACTGGTCCAAATATCTCTTAAATCTGTGCACTGATCTTCATCCCCAATGCTGCTGTTCCTGTCCTGACCACCACTATTTCTGATACAATTGGTTTTCAGGTCAGTCTGTGTTATTTCAAAGTTATTTTATATTTTCAAAGGCTTTCTATTGTCCACACTAGGATAGAGCCTACAATTCTTACCATGGCTTAAAAAGCCATGGTTTAATTGCCTGCTCCTCCTATGCGCTCTCTCTCTTTTTTTAAATCTCAACAAAAACATGTTCTTCTTAAACATCTGGGAGCTTCCCTTGTTCTCAGGTCTTTGGATGTGCTCTTTGTTTTGGCCAGAAAGTTCTTTCCTCCCATCTTTACTCAACTAATAGTTACTTTCCTTGCTGTCACAGCTTAAATGCTACTTTATTCACATACTTACTCTTCTAGCATGTGACAGACATTGTGATAGGTTCTGAGAATACAAGGAGAAGTAAAAATAGGCAATTCCTCATCTCACAGAACTTTCATTCTAGAAGGGGGAGAAACATTATTCAAATAAGGGTATTCAAATGTAAGCACTAATAAAAGAGCTTTAAAAATAAAGGCGATTCATGGCTCTAGAAGAGCTTATAAAACCTCATGTAATCTGGCAAATCAAGGGAAACTTTTCTGAGTAAGTGATGACTGGTCAGTTATAACAGTTGAGCTAATACATAATGAATAAATATAGTCAGACATGGTGGCTCGTGCCTGTAATCCTAGCGCTTTGGGAGGAACAACATGAGAGGATCACTTAAAGCCAGGAGTTCAAAAACAGCCCAAGCCACAAAGAGAGACCTGTCTCTACAAAACATAAAACGATTAGCCAGGCATGATGGCACACACCTGTAGTCTCAGCTACTTGGGAGGCTAAGGCAGGAGGATCACTTGAGCCCAGGTGTTCAAGGTCACAGCAAGCAATGCTCACACCACTCCACTCCACTGAGTGGAGACTGTGTCCACTGAGCAAGACTGTGTCTCCTAAATAAATAAATCTTAATTAGTTTTAACAGGTGAGTAACTAGCAGCGTCAGCAGAAAGTTCTCATGGCAGGAAGGGACCTGAAAAAAATCAAGGAACCAAATGAAAGTGACAGGAATGCAAAGAGCAGCAGGAGCAGAGGATGAGATGGGGCCAGGGACAGGGAGAATCCACTCTGGTAAGATCTCTCCAAGCTGTATTGAAAATGTGGGTCTTTTACCAAAAAAAAGCAATGGTAGGCAATTAACATATTGAAAGCAGGTATATACTGTTCAAATTTCTGGTCTAGAAAAATCATTACAGCAGCAGTGAGGATGAATTGGAGTGGGGCAAAAATAGGTGTGGAGACAAATTGGAAACTGTCACAGTTCTCCAGGCAGAAATGTTTTTAACATGAGTTAAGAGGCTGATGACAGAGAAGGAAAAAGTCTACATGCCAGAGAGATATGTAGTAAGACAGGGCGATGGATTGACTGTAGGTAAAGAAAGAGAGGGAAGTATAGAAGATGACTCCCAGGTGCTTAAACTATAAACATGAATGAATGGTAGGTAGTTCTGTTCACAGAGATAAGGAACCCTGAAAGTTTCTGGAGCAAGAGCATGACTTTGGCTCTAGATACATTGAATTTGGGGTATCTTTAAAACATACAAAATGGGATCTTTTGAGAACTGTTTGGTAAACTGTTTTGGAATAAAGGAGAGATCTGTGTTAGGCTGTCAGCATGAACAATCTGCATATGTAGAGGACATGACGTGGTGGCCATCAGTGAACTTGTTTAGAGACGATCTAATATAAGAAGATGGTGTCGAAGCCAAGCCTTGAGGAAATTCAGCATTTCGTGGTAGGGTAGCAAAGGCTGAACCCACAGAGGGAACAAGGAGGAGGAGGCAAAATGGTAAGAAGAAAACCAGGACAAAGTAATGTCAAAGAAGCCAGTGTGTCTTGGGAGAAATCAAGAAAAAAGCCAGACTGTAGTGGGTAGAAGAGTGAGCACAAAGTACAGATATGGAGTCAGCAAGTGTGGCCTCTTCTGGGAGAAGGTTGCCTTTGACGGGAAGGAGTATAGAGTTGTGTTTGTGACGTGGATGGAAACTTCTCATTTGTGCTTTAATGAAAGACATTTGAACATCCTTACCAGCTATGAAAACACAGGTTTAAAAGTTGAATACACAAGAGAAAGAAAGAATAATGCTAAGCAGACGGTGCAAAGCAGGGAATCATCTCTGAGAACCTGTGGTGTCCCCACACTTACCCTTTCTTAATTCTGACTACACGTGTAAGAACTCCTTTGATATCTGTGTTTCTCATTGCATGCGGATAGGAATTACCTCTGCCTCATTTATTTTCTTATTCCTAGCGTCCAGCAAAGTTCTCAGATAGGAGGCATGAATACATGTTATGTTAAAAGTTCACACTGAAGTGAATGAAATTGGAGGCACATTTAACAAAAGAAACAATCCAGAAATCTGATGATCCTAATATATGTATATATGTGTGTGCACCCCCATCAGAGTTATTGATTTCTTAGACTAAAATAAAAATTGGTGCCTTTACTTTAAACAGAAGCTATTTGGGCACCAAGACAAGAAGGCTTTAGAATGAGAAAAATTGAAAGTCAACCAAGAACTAAGAATTCTCCACAAGTAGATGAACAAGGCCATGAGTCATCTTTGTGCAGAGAATTGCGTCCTGATAATATCAAGGAAACAGTGACAGCGCAACCTGTTAGGACAAGTGTGCATATCATTCACCCTGATCCAGGTGAAACCCCAAGTAACAGGACTCCTGTCTCTGAGATGTTCGCTGACCTACCACACCAAGAAAACCGAAAAGTCCAAACACCCACATCAGCAAAAGCCAGGAAACCCTCACTTCTATTTTGGGCACAAAATTCAATGCTTCATTTAGAGGAACAAGTCCATGAACAAAAAGGAAATCAGACGCACATTTCTTTCTTTCCCAGCTTTGCTAGTTTTTAAAGTAAATTCTTTAGTCTCAGTTTCTTTTTTTGGCAGGGGGGGGGGAGCGTGGTCTCAGCCTAGCTAATAGCCACCTCAAACTCCTGGCTTCAAGGGATCTGCCTGCCTCAGCCTCCCTAGTAGCTGGGACTATAGGTGCCTGCTACAATACCTAGCTAATTTTTCTTTCTTTCTTTCTTTCTTTTTTTTTTTTTTTTTTTGTTTATTTGTTTTGTCTTGTTTTGTTTGAGACAGAGGTGCCTGCTACAACACCTAGCTAATTTTTCTTTCTTTCTTTCTTTCTTTTTTTTGTTTGTTTGTTTTGTCTTGTTTTATTTGAGACAGAGTCACCTTTAGTAGAGTGCCGTGGTGTCACAGTTCACAGAAACCTCAAACTCTGGGGCTTAGGTGATTCTCTTGCCTCAGCCTCCCAAGTAGCTGGGACTACAGTCACCTGACACAACACCTCATTAATTTTTCTTTTTTCTTTCTTCTTCTTCTTTTTTTTTTTTTTTTTTTTTGTAGAGGTGGAGTCTCACTTTGCTCAGGCTGGTCTTGAACTCCTGAGCTCATGGGATCCTCCTGCCTCAGCCTCCCAGAGTGCTAGGATTACACATGTGAGCCACCCCACTTGGCACTTGGTCTCAGTTTTCTTATCTGTGAAAAGGGAATAATTGTACCTGATAGGGTGATCATATAAAGGAGATGACATGGCATGTTTATAAGCACCATGCTCCGGGGGACATGCCACTTCCCTGTCCTGCAAGTCACAGACCTGAGAGTCTGCGTCAGCAGCTCCAATGTTTTCTCATTTATACTCTATAAATTCTGATATTTACATCAGTAAAATGAAAATGTCATGCTACATCCAGGATTGCTGAGAAAACGAGGTGGCATAACATGCACGAAGGAGCTTTGTGAACTGCAAAGAATTACGTAAAGTAGGAATCAGCCAACAACAGCCCATCGGCCACATCCAACCCACAACCCGTTTTGTTTGTTTTAGGATTTGCAAGCTAAGGATGGGTTTTATATACTTTTTTTTTTTTTTAATTTTTGTAATACACCTACAGATTTATTTGAATTTTACCAACTTTGACACTAAAATCATTCTCCTGTTCCAGGATCCAATCCAGAATCCCATATTGGATTTGGTTTTCATGAGTCTTTCATTTCCTCCAATCTGGGAGAGTCCCTCAGTCTTTCCTTATCATTGATGACCTTGATACTTTTGTGTGTGTGATTCTTTCTTTCTTTTTTTTTTTTTTTTATTGTTTTGGATTCATTGAGGGTACAAAGAATTAGGTTATACTGATTGCATTTGTTTAATAAAGTCCCTCTTATAATTGTGTCCCACCCCCAGGATGTGAGCTATACACTGTCACCCACCATCCCTTACCCTCTCCCCTCTCCCCACTTGCTCATTCCCCTACCACACCCCTCTTTGTATTAGCTCATCTGCTGCCTTCACATTATAATAGAGTACATTGGATTCTTGTGACGCTTTACTAAGAAGAATGTGTTCCACCTCCATCCAGGTTAATACAAAAGATGTAGTCTCCATCTTTTTATGGCTGAGTAGTATTCCATGGTGTACATATACTACAGCTTGTTAATCTGTTCCTGGGTTGGTGGGCATTTAGGCTGTTTCCACATTTCGTCAATTGTAAATTGAGCTGCGATAAACGGTCTACTGTGCATGTCCTTATGATAAAAGGAACTTTTTTTCTTCTGCGTAGATGCTTAGTAATGGGATTGCAGGATCAAATGGGAGCTCTAATTTGAGTGCATTGAGGATTCTCCATACTTCCTTCCAAAAAAGTTGGATTTAGGACTTGCAAGCTAAGAATGAGTTTTGGTTTTTTTCCTCTTCTTTTTTTTTTTTTTTTTGTATTAAATCATAGCTGTGTACATTAATGCTATCGTAGGGTACAATGTGCTGGTTTTATATACAATTTGAAGTATTTTCATCAAACAGGTTAACATAGCCTTCCTGGCATTTTCTTAGTTATTGTGTTAAGACATTTATATTCCACCTTTAGTAAATTTCACATGCACCCTTGTAAGATGCACCATAGGTGTGGTCCCACCAATCACACTCCCTCCACCCATCTTCCCCCCTTCCCTCCCCTCCTTATCCCCTTTCCCCATATTCTTGGGCTATAATTGGGTTATAGCTTTCAAATGGAAGCTGTAACTTGGTTTCATAGTAGGGCTGAGTACGTTGGATACTTTTTTCTTCCATTCTTGAGAGGAATATGTTTCTTCCATTCTTGAGAGGAAGAAAAAATATACTTTTTTCTTCCATTCTTAAGAAGAATATGTTCCAGCTCCATCCATATAAACATGAAAGAGGTAAAGTCTCCATCTTTTTTAATAATTGAAAAATAAAAGGATGTATATTTTATGACGTGAAAATGATGTGAAATTCATGTTGCAGTGTCCATAGATCAAGT
>CAUYPK010145847.1:0-54078 GCA_963574355.1 Loris lydekkerianus
CATTATAATCACATAACCCCAGGATTTGTTTTTTGGTGGTAGTTGGTTTCCACAACGGCACTCTTTGTAGGGTTATATAATAACAAACTTTCTCAAAAAAAAAAAAAAAAAAAAAAAAAAAAAAAAAAAAATATATATATATATATATATATATATATTAGTCTTGCTACACCAATGAGGATTTTACAATGTCTCTTGCTTATCATTCCAAATAAAGTCATCAAAATATTTATATAATCAAAGAAAGTGTAAGCGGTCCTGAGGCTAAAACTCTGATGTAATTGTATTAACTGACTTTTGCCTGTTTTCCATAGAAATTGTATTTGTAAATGTGTCATATTTTTAAAATTCTAATGTAGTTAATTGTTGTATTGAATGGATTTTTGTTTGAATATTTACTAATTCTTTCTGGAGGGAAAAAAAAAGCAAGTTTAGAGAACATTCAGCATCTAACATCTCCTTCCATTGTGATAGAGAAAACTCTACAGTGATACAGAATTAACTTACTCCGCTTAGAACATACTTTTTATATAATTTAGAAATAACTCAGATACCAGTGTACATATTGTATATTGGCTATCACGGCACCAGGCTCATTGAAAGCACCATGAATATTGGTTCCTTTTAACTAATTATTTCTGAGAAATCATTCAAAATTCTTTACTTTCAACTCCAAACTTAGATATTTTTGAAAAGATAATTATTAATACAATGGCTTCCCATTTTTCTTTGACAGGTGAAATGTGTGTGAACCGTTTAAAGTTCTTATGCAAAGTTTCTAATGTTGTATATACTTTCTTTCTCCTTTATCATATACTTATCTAATCTTCATAAACTATAAATGAATTAAGCATCATGTATCCTATGCTACCTGAATATGGAAATGTATGAAGATTTACGATTCAGAAATCTCAAGCTTAGTACTTTGCCTCAGTATTTAGGTTACTTAGAAATTGTTTCATGTAACAAATGATTTTCTCACTTCATTTTTTTTTTTTTTTTATTTGTTTGTTTTTTGTTTTTTTGGCCAGGGCTGGGTTTGAACCCGCCACCTCCGGCATATGGGACTGGTGCCCTACTCCTTTGAGCCACAGGTGCCGCCCACAAATGATTTTCTCAATTTCTCACTGAACTATCTCCAGATAATACCAGCAAACAACAGTGCTCAATAAAACCCATTACTTTGTATTTTTAACTTTTGAAAATTATTATGAGAAAAATTTTTACAATTTGATTGCATGTAGCAAACAAAAGATAAAATTCTCCAATCAGCGTAGTCTTCAAAATATGAAATTTTTGGAAGCAAAGCAATTTTTTAAACTCTTCAACAAAACATATGATTTCATAAGTGAGAGAAAATATGATACATTAAAATGGAAGTTACTAATTTTCCAGGGCATAAATAATAGTTTTAAGATTATACCATAATAAATTTATGTTAAAAATAATCAGAAATGGAGGAGTCTTGTAGTGACTATACATTTGACCTTCTTGTTTTCAAGTAACCAATTAAACCGTCTAAATCAAAGAAATATCCATCTCTGTGTGAAGATTATTAGTGTTGTTTTAACTGTCTTTGGATGAATGAGAGGAAAAAAAGAATTTCCTTTAGCTTTGCAGGGAACAAAAGGTATTTCTCTAAATGTCATGCTCCTCTATATCATTCAAATTAATTATGCCAAGTTTAGACTCCCTAACATTTAAACTCTCTTACAAGAACTCCCCAAACATTTATACACTTGTTATTTAGCTAGGCAGAAGTTTGTTCTGGAAAATTTCTAGTTTTCAGTATCAATGGAGAACTGAAACATTGTTTCTGCAATAATCTGTCTTTGTTTTGTATCTTTTAGAAATCTTCAACGTAAATAAAATTTAAAAGTATACTCCATCTTCTTTAGTTATGATTTTATACTCTTAGAGTACATATATTTGGGGAAGTTTTTTGTAACTGTTATTTGATTTCAAACTCACAATGTAAACGTTTGTTAGTTATATATATGTTTCCATAACTAACTCCAGGTTTTTTACTTTAAGTTTTATTTTCAAGGTAGGAAAATTAACATTGGCCTGGAGTGTTAAAGAAGCAATTTTTCCAATGACTTAGAAAATGCAGTTTTTCTTCTCTCACTACAGTCACTCAAATGTTGTACGATAATGTGAATAAACTGTCTATTTTACCTGGGGCTACATTTTATCTTCACTTAGAACTTCGGACAGAGCAAATCCCAGAAGTTCAGCCATATATTGAGGTAAATAGATTGCACAAATTTATTAGCTGAACTTTCAAATAATTCAGATTAATAAGTGCAAGTCCAGGGTTTGATGTGGTCATGTGCTTACAGTTGCCTGTTCAATTTGATCTATGTGGATGGCCAAGTTGGTCAATGTCAAGCCCAATATAGACTCTTTAACCTTACTGTGCATCCTATGTTGGTCAAATTAATACTGAGACCAGTTGCTTGTTCTTATAATTGTTGAAGATGTTATGTGAGACTGTAGAGCTTCACAGAATCAAGTGACCTGTCTGAGATCATGGTTTCTTGAATTAGATCTTCAGGGTCAAGAGGCATATTTTATGTGAGATGCCCCTGGAACACTTCTGACTTAGCTGGCAACAATTCCAAACGATTCACTCTTTGGATTGGGTGTAATCATTGTGTTTTAACATCAGTAAGACTTAATTCTATGATTTCTTTTCCTGTAGAACATTAGCCAACTGCCTTGAATTTGAAGTTTTACTGGGTGTGCATTTTTAACTCGATATATTAGCTATATTAGCTATTATTATTTGTGGGTTTCTATTAACATCAGAAAACACTGTGACTTGTAGCCAGCTCAGAGATAAGTGTTCAGTACTAATGAGTTTAATTTAGTGTGTGTGTGTGTGTGTGTGTGTGTGTGTGTGTGTATACACACGTGTTATACTGTAACCTAAATGAGTTCTCTCTGTTTAACAATGTGAGTCACTGCTTTTAGGAAAACAGTGGCAACAGCAAGAACCCTCCAAGTTCATGCTCACGACCATGTCACACCAGACCAGACAATGGTACGATTTTGTTGTTATTTTAATTGAATGACTTGAATCTTGCTAAGTGACTTTACTATCTTATTTTATCAGTATTTAGGCTGATAAAATGTCCCTCCAGGCTTTGGGAAGTCAGGCTATCCACATTTAATTATTTTCAATTTTCTGTAAGTTAATCTTCTGGACTTGTTCCTGCATGGCTTATCTGATTTTCTTTCTTAGTTTATCTACATGATCATAGGAATGAAGGCCTATATCTGTGAAAACATTGAATTCCCTATAGAGTAAATGCTGAAATATTACCTTAACCCTCAGCTAGGATGAAAGAGACTGAAACCAGCTAATGTGAGTGTCTATGTAATTTAAACAGTTAATACTAGCAAAATTCAAGTTCAGTGTAGTGCTTCTCATCAAACTCATTCACCGAAGTAGAAAATGTCACTTTAATAAGATACAAAATATACCCGAGAATATTCCTACAGTTACTGGTAAATATGACTATGTCTTTACAACAGTTTCTCCATGCGTCCAGTCAGTAGTTGTTGCTGCCTTCACATACTCCACTAATATAATGCAGGTCTTTTGACCACAACTACAAAATAAAGAGTAAATAGTTAGGAATCATGAAGATTGTGTTTCTTTCTTCTATGTAATGGTCCTTCCAAAGTTATTGATTTTTAAGGCTCTTAGTCATAGTATTGTAGGTAGTTTCTACATTTTGCTAAATTTAAGAGTGCTATTCATTTCTTTTTAAAAATATTCTCTTTAATATGCTAATTAAGAGCTAAATCATAACTTTTGTCAATCTATTTACTTGGTGATCAAGATCACAGTACAGTGAAAATGGGATACATTTGTAGATATTCAGGTTGTAGATTTAGCTTTCCCGTTAGGTGGATTCAACTAAATCATCATAATGTCCTAGAAATTTGCATTTCTGAGGATTTTAGGTAAGTATAAAGTACTTTGTAGATATCAATTCATTTTTTTGTTTGTTTGTTTGTTTAACTGGATATAAATATATCTCAAATAAGCCAAGGTAGTTTATAGAAAAATTGAAATACAGAAATAGAATAAACAACATACAGAATTGATCATTTACAAAATACTTTTAAGTTGGGGAAACATCAGTAAAGATGAAGTAAGCATGAATTTCAATATCAGATGTAAATTTAATTCTAAAACCTTTTGTTTACAGACAGAAATTTGTAGATTTAACAGTTAAATTTTTCCAGTGCTCATTATACCTTATTGATGAAATGTTCATCCAAATATTATATTTGTTTTAATTTATAACATATTAGGTACATTTGGGCCTTAACATCTAATTGATAAAAGAGAATAATTCATTTATCCTCCATTTTTTCATTTATGAAATTATGTAATGATGTTAAAGAAAACATGTAAAGCATGACCTAATACCTCAGGATTTTTTATATCATAGAACTCTTGGTGTTTAAATTTCTTTGATCCCTGTAACAAAACATCTACTCACAGTGATCTTAAATTAATTTTGTTGTTAAATATGTAAATGATAACCAACACATATAATCTTTAATTATTTCATGTATCTTACTGTTTAAATATTTTTCTTTTTCTTTGTTTTTCTTTATTAATATTAAATCATAGCTGTGTACATTAATGTGATCATGGGGCACCATACATTGGTTTTATAAACAGTTTGACACATTTTCATCACACTGGTTAATATATCCTTCCTGGCATTTTCTTAGTTACTGTATTAAGACAATTATATTCTACATTTACTAAGTTTCACATGTACCCTTGTAAGATGCAGGTGTAATCCCACCAATAGCCCTCCTTCCACCCATCCTCCCCCCTCCCTCGCCTGCGTCTCCCCATTCCCCATATTCTTAGGTTATAACTGGGTGATGGTTTTCATATGAAAGCCAAAAATTAGTTTTACAGTAGGGCTGAGTACATCTTTTTCTTAAGTTTTCTGACTTGTTTTTCAATGTTTTATCTGTTTAAACATCTTCCTAGACTTGGCTCTGAGAGTGTCAGTCAAGTGTCTGTCCTTCCTAGAACCTGTGTTGTTTTGTAGCCCCCATTCACTTGACAAATATAATTAACATATTTCTTATACGATTAAAAACCTCCTATATCATCACACTGAAAAGGAAGTTTCACCTGTTTTACCTTTTTACTTATTTAAAAATATTGCTAAAGAGGTAAAACTAAATACATAAAATTATTTAATGTGAAGAAATGCCTAACAATGGAATTGGTATTTTCAAGAATTTGTGCAGCTTTGAAGTATATATTGCTCTTTTGCCAAATATGTTGTAGGTAATTATATCTCCACCAGCTGGTTGTAAAGTTAGCTATTTTTTGATTGCATATCTGCCAGTAGGCATTATATTTGTGTGTATATGTGTGTGTGTGTATATATATACACACATGTATATACACACATGTATACACACACATATGTGTGTGTGTATATATATACACACATGTATACACACACATATACACCCACAAAACAAAGTGATGACAATGATATCACAGAAGTGATCATTGAAATTAAGCACTAATAAAGTTTTAATGAAAAGTAGAAAAAAAAAGTATTGAGAATTTGAGAATTGTCTTGGGATTCGTATGATGCTTCTCTTCTATGACCTTTCATCCATTCCTTGATTCGTTTTTTCAAAAGAGTTATTTACTGAACACCTAGTATCTTCCAGACACTGTGCTAGATGACCGGGATATAAACATAAATAAGCCATGACCTCAGCTTTATACCTGTGCAAAATGTATTTACATAAAACAGATTTGTTTCTGTAAAATGGCTGCATGAGATGCCTGAATGCAGTGTCACTAGAGAAAGTGAGTGAGGAAGTGGTGGAAGCTTCACACAGAAGATATACTCAAACTAGCTCTAATAGTATGAGTAAAAATTTATCAAACTGCAAAGAAATACATTTCAGATTTTTTGTGTATTTTTAATGGAATGAGGTAGTAGGCACACGTGTGCTTTGAGTCCACCGTGAATATGAGTGGTCCTTAGCTTGCTAAGAAGTGTGTAATTCATGAAAAAGTGAGCAAAAAAGTTTTTAAATAGCAAATGGTTTACATATGGATAAGAAGAGTACTGCTCACATTGTAGAGAATTATGGAACAAAGTAGAGGAGAAACTGGTCACAAGAAAACAATGAGGAAACTTACAATAGAACACAGGATAGAGGCCACATCTCAGTAAAGTGGAAATGAAGAGAAACTAAGTGTGGTGCCTGCTGGATGTGCTAGTTTAAGAGGCGAGAATAAAGGGAGGGTTTGGAGTTGCAAACAAATCATATTTCAAAATAAACTTCTTTCTCAATTTACTGCCGGTGTTCTAATAGACCATTCTCTGTTCCAACTGACCCCTGAAAATCTCCTGGGCTCAAGTGATCGTCCTGCCTCAGCCTCCCAAGTAGCTGGCACCACAGGCAGGTGCCACTACTCCTGGCTAATTTTCAAATTGTTTTGTAGAGTTGGGGCCTTGCTATGTTACTCGGGCTGGCCTTGAACTCCAGGCCTCAAGTGATCCTCTTACTTCGACCTCCAAAGGTGCTAGGATTATTTTTGTTTTTCATTTGAATTACTTTGAGTTCTCTATAGATCCTAGTTATCAAGCTTTTGTCTGATTCAAAATATGCCAATATCCTTTCCCATTATGTAGGTTGTCTATTTGCTTTGCTTGTTGTCTCCTTAGCTATACAGACCTTTTCAGTTTAATTAAGTCCCATTTGTTTATTGTTTTTGTTGTTGCAATTGCCATGAAAGTCTTCTTCATAAAATCTTTCTACCTAGACCGATATCTTCCAGTGTTTTTCCTATGTTTTCTCTGAGCATTTTTATCATTTAGGTCTTTTATCCATCTTGAATCAATTTTTGTGAGTGGAAAAGGTGTGGGTCCAGTTTCAGTCTTTTACATGTGGATATCCAGTTTTCCCAACACCATTTATTGAATAGCGATTTTTTTCCCCCAGTGTATGTTCTTGTTTGGTTTATTGAAAATTAGGTGGCTATACGATGTTAGTTTCATTTCCTGGTTTTCTATTTGATTCCAAATGTCCGTGTCTCTATTTTTGTGCCAGTACTATGCTGTTTTGACCACTATGGCCTTGTAGTGTAGCCTAAAGTCTGGTATGCTGATGCCCCTGGCTTTGTTTTTATTACTAAGAACTTCCTTAGCTATATGGGTGTTTTTCCTGGTTCTGTAAACAATGAAGAATTATTTTTTCCAAGTCTTGAAAGTACAATGTTGGTATTTTAATAGGGATGGCATTGAATCTGTAGATTGCTTTGGAAAGTATGGACATAGGATTACAGGTGTTAGCTACCGTGAACCCAAAACTTCTGTAAATTGTAAGCTGCTGCATTTGTAGCCACTTCTCTAGGAATAGACTTCAGGCTTTTCATCCTCAGATCTTCTCAGATAACAACACACAGTTCAGGACCACTAAACTTTCTAACTTCCCCATTATTTTTGCAGGTTCTGTTTGCATTTAGGTCCCATCTTTAGGGCACGAGTGTGGGACAGGATGGCAGAAAATACATGGCCTTTATGTCAGAGAGCTTGGAATGTGAACTCTGTAATGATACACGTAGCTTTCGCAAAATTGCTTTATCTCTCTGAACCGTAGTTTCCTCACATGGGAGATGGGGAGGCTGACATCTAGCTCACATGTCAGGTAGGAAATAAAGTCTAAGTACTCTAGCATCTAGTAAAGTGGCACTCGGTGTGTAACAGAAATAATGAATACTACTGTTAATATCTTTGTGATTAACAAATGGCAGATATAAGGCTTATCCCAGCTCTCCTTCCCCCCAGGAGGGCTTTATTTATCACTCTAGCTAGAGCTGGTCTCACACTCTTTTGATTCTTTGCTGGTGCTTCCTCTTGAAACCTACCTTTTTAATTTAAATTGTAGTTTATATGTTGTTGCCGCTATTCATTTTGTGTTCCCTTTAGTGTTTGCTCTGGTACATACTGTGCAGGAGAAGGTAATACTTTTAAATATTTTATATTTAATTCAGTTATTAATTTTTAACAGCATATTGAGTCAGTGGTAACTATCCTGGCATTCCTCATGGCTTATTGTCTCCCCGGCCACACAGTGCACTCTGTGTACAGAGTCTGTGATGTGGTCATGGAGCTTACACAACATTAGAGAAAAAACAAATTATTGTTGGAATGAATGACCATGGACTTCTTGCATCTGAGAAAACTTGTTTTTACTTTTACTCTTTAAAAAGTAAATATTAGATAGGTTGTCACTTAGCATTATCTAATATAAAACCTTAAACTATTATATATATTGTTTTAGTTGTTATATTAAAAGGTCTCATATTTATAAAAACTCATCCAAGCATCTGGAAAGTTAATAATAAATAATGTATATGTGGTCAAAGATTCATTTTTATAATGTTAGTTTCACATAAGATTTTCATATACATTTTACCAATGGGTAACTTATTTCTAGGTCATTTGATAATTTAAAATTTCAATAAATCAGCATCAATGAAACACCAACATCTCAATTATATTATTTCAAAACATTTTATAATACTTGACAGAGCAGTAGGAAAACTAGGGGTCAAAGGATATGAACTGTTAACACGGCTTTTTTGTTTCAGCTATTTTGTTTACATCTGAAAACGGCAGTTTATATATCAACACATTTTATTTTAAGATGTCTAAATGCAAAGGAGCTGTCCAGTAAGAAAGAATACTTTGCACTAGAGCATTCCAGCTCCCCTTGTTTAGTTATTATAAAGTTTACCCTAACTTATTGTTGATTACGGCCACTTTGTTGTTCTTTCAAATATTGTTCATCCTATGTATTTGCGCCTTTTAGCCATAGGTACCTGACCTCCCGTCTCTGCTACCTTTCCCCATCTGGTAGCCATCATTCTACTCTCCACTCCACGAGAACACAAGATTCGTCTGTACTTGGCTTTTTTCACTTAACATAATGTTCTCCAGTTTCATCCAGGGACTTACTAGAAGAACTTAAAAGAAATAATTTATGATTTTTAGCATATCAAATAAACAAATAAATGACACATCAATAAAGCAAAGTCATAGTTAGCAAAGTACACAGCTTTCAAACAGCTTTCCTGAATCATCTGAACTGCGAGGGCCCCTTCCATGTGCTCGGAGGGCCCTGAGCTTGTCTGTCACCGCCTCCTCCATGGGACTCTAGTACAGTCTCCATTGACTTGTCTGTCTTCCCCATTGGAATGTAACACACTCTTTTAGAACCATCTTTATACTCCCTGAGCCTATCAAATATCTGGCACATCAAAAGTAATACATTCTTTATGGGATTAATTGATAAAGTAATGATTTAATTAATTAAACTACCGCTATGTTTTCCAGTGATTCTCAAATTTAAATGTGCATAAAAGTTACCTGCAGAACTTAGTTTTAAGATACAGATTCCTAATTCTGGCACACATGGATTCTAATTCAGTAGGTTATAAAGACTGTGAATGTGCATCTTAAAAAGGACATGGGTGTTTTCAAGTTAGGATTAAAGATCACTCTTCAAAAGCACTAATAACATACCATTTATGTGATTATAAGAAATTGTGTTAAGTCAGGGAACTTCAGCAAAAGCGCTGGGCAATTCATTTTCGTTGAGTGTCAATCAAGTGGGTCAAAATGAATGAGGGGACTGG
This sequence comes from Loris lydekkerianus, assembly GCA_963574355.1. NCBI lineage: Eukaryota > Metazoa > Chordata > Mammalia > Primates > Lorisidae > Loris > Loris lydekkerianus. Next base: position 9,719 of record CAUYPK010145847.1, read on the forward strand.
ATGTGCTGAGAGCAAAGGCCTGATGTGATGGTGGACACACTCCTGAAAGGCCTGGCTCCAACTTCTCCGATCCTGTGCCTCTTAGATTTCTGAAGTCAGCGTGAACAGAAGGTAAAACAAACTTGGCAATGTGGACGGCCTAAGAATGCGGATACAGTTGAGTATTCTATTTGTACTGCATTTGGGGTCACTATCCAATGATTCAAACCCAGGGAAAACAAGGAGCAAATATCTAGGGTAGATAACAGGAGAGCATCTCAAGATATAGAGCACACAGGCATCTGGATACCAGCAAGATCAGCATGGCTTCTCATCTCAGGATAGAGCCATCCTTCCACAATTCCTGTTTAGTTACCTTTTTCATGTTAGTGAGTGGGAACTTGTAAAGTATGCACTGTTCCCAGAGCTGGAGAGGCTTCTTGGGCACTGACCATTATGGAAGGTTAGAACCTCTTAATATATTCGTACCTTCAGAGTCACGTAGAATCTTTAATAAATACTGTAAAGATTCTTAGAGTCTAGGCTAGTTCTAATAAATCAACTATCTCCAGAGAGCATGCAGCAGAAATAGAAAGCTGTAAGCTCTTTGGGTGATTCAGATGATTAGCCAGGGGGGGAAGCCATGACTTTGAAAAGCCTTTATAGGTATTTCATGAATACAAATTTGTATTGTGTTTGTAAGGAGTCTGTCTTACGCCCACCATCGTCGTCACACGTCTCTGCCTCTTGCATACAACTCTTCCCTTCATCTGTTCTCTTAGTAGCCGTCTGTCCAAAATTATTTTCTTGTATGCTTGCTTTTTTAGATACTCTAATCCTCTCAGCATAGTAGGAATTTCCCCTATTCTCTTTTCCCTCAATGTTGAGTCTATAAAGAGTTGCTTTTTCTCCTTTCCCTCTGTGTAATTTGTTCCCCAAAGCACAGACCAATCGCACGTCATGCTATCATACAGACCCCACCAGACTTTTTAAAAGCACTTACATTGGTAGTACATCAGCTGTCTGAAATTTTAAAAAAAGGATCAGATAACTCAGTGTGTCTAAATAAGAGACCAAGGTTCTTACTAATCTCAGGATATAAGAAAAATGTGACAAAAAGGAGAAAGTGTCTTTAAAAAAAGGAAGATGGATTCAGAATGAAGCAGAGCGCCTAAGACATTTTACATCTTGACTTGTTTTAATATAACTCTGCTGCTTTATAATTCATTTATAGAAGAATTAGAGCTTCCTATTGGCTCCATGCTGCCATTTCCTCAGTTACTATAAACAATAGCCATCAGCAAAGCTTTGGAAATCTTCAGATGAAAGTAACAGAAGTAAGGAAGCTTCCCATGTGCATCTCTTTCCCACAACAAGGATACTGACTAAACTTGGAAGCCAAACAACAGTGAACACAACATGATCATCTTAGTAACCCAATGCATATCAGCTTTCGAGAACCATAAATTTTTATTTTCTATGTACTGAGAGTTGTTTTCTTAGTAAATAATTTATCCTCAATTGGGGCAGGCTATAGTTGTAAGAGATATTAGAGAAGGTAATATCAAGTCAGTTGCAGTATGCAGATTAATGGCACAGTAGTTTCTTTCTTTCGTTATTGCAAAGCTGGATGCTATTTTAAGGTTATTAGTCACATGCTTCTGTACCTCAGAGTGAAATTTTTCATTTGTATCTAAAGATGATTCATTTTATTACTTACAGGAGAAACTTTGATTATAAATCCTACTATATTTATTAACGTTCTCAGGGACTTAAAATGCACCTGCAAATATTTTTTTATTTTGTAGTAAGTTTTTAATATAGTTTTTGGATAGAGCCTACATATTTTAAATAGATTAGTAGACCAAATTAGCTTGCAGTGGGTAAGGTTATAATCTTAACAAAGTATTTTTCAAATTTTATATTATGACTATTGAGTGATGCGACCAGTATTCACTCTTCTATGCCAAAAGTTTTTAATAGGGCCGAAGCAAAGTTGGGAAGCCTAACTTGAATTATAGAATTACTTAGATTGGGTAACAGTTTTAAAGTTTAAAACTTCTCACCTTTTACATTTTGGCTTTCATCTTACATCATCTACATGTCAAGATGATTGAGCCAAAGGTCCCAAGAGTTTACAGAGTCTCCCTTACAGAGATTAACTCAAAGCTAATTGTAATATCTTAATCCCAATTGCAAGTTCATGGAAGAATTTGTGCCCTTTGGTGTGTGGAAGATAACTTTTCTCTCTGCCAGCTGAGAAGAGGACCCCAGGGATGGCAGCCACAGACTGATCCAGATATCTAGCCAGATCACCTCACTATCTTTATGGAATTCACTTCTCCAATTTTTTGAATATAAGACATATGGTTGAAAAAATTCTACATATGGAATTGTAAATTCCAATGTATTTAATATTAAAGTCAAATATTGGAGGGTTTGTACCTCTTTGCTTTTGTAATAAGGGCACTCTGTTTTACTTTCCGACAAGTTTACTGACAGAGTTTCAGATGTAACTGAACAGTATCTGCACTTACCTGTCACCCAGGAGTGAGTCACTCCTGAATTTACTGAAAATGACATGATCAACACATCACAGGAATGAACCCCGAGGAGGATTTTAAGATTCCACGTGGCACCAGACCTTTCATTAGTGCCAGGGGTTTCATTAGTACCTGCCATTTTTCTAACCTTCGCAGCATCACTGGTTGAATACAGCATTTACTTAACATTTCTACATTTGTGCTATCTCTTAATGTCACATTTTCTTTATTTGAAGAAAAACAAGCTGTTTATAGCTTGTTGGAGTTTTCTAAACATGTTCAAAAGAGGAAATAGTGTAAAGCAAGGAAAATGGGAAAAGTCCATAGACTTTGTAAAAAAGAAATGAAAACTTTGCTAGTATAGTAAAGCGGACGTACTTGTTTCCTGTCAGTTCTCATATCCTAGGGAGGAAGATCCCAGCAGTGCCAGAGCCTGCGGTTCAGGCTGGGGGTCTAGAACCAGCTTTGCCGGGGTAATAACCTCTGCTACTCTTCTGTTCATTTCTGACATCAGGGGTAGAGGATAAGAATTCTAAGATTCCTTTTTATTAGCATTTTTCAGGCGCTTTCTGAAATTTTTCTCTCCCCTAGCTCTTCTCCACTTCCTTTTTTCTTCTCTTTCACAAAAGATAAAATCAAATACTTCATTTTCTATATGTGAGGATGAGACATTATTACTACATGAAGTGGATTCATTCACCCCAAATTCGTATTCGAATTTATAGAAAACCCCTTCAGGAATGCATTTAACAAAGTATCCATGTTGTTTATTTGCAGTTAACAAGACGATGGAAGAACGCTGTCAGATTTGTGATTTAAATACCTCCATCTACATTTGATAAATTATCTCGGGAAAGCAAAGTATTCACATTTTCAAAAGGACCAGAAATAAAAACACCCATTATAGCATTAGTATTTTAAAAGCTAATGCAAGTAACAAAGGTTGTGTTAAAGTACTTCAGTACATCATTAGTTATTTTCATTTGTAAAGATAACATTTACCAAGTGCTACTTCAAGCCACTTTACAAAGCCTGTCACTGCTAACATATAATGTGGGGAATTCCAGTTGAGTTTCTAATGTCTCCACCTGACATTTCTTCAAGAGTGACTGACAGTTCCACAGGTCCAGGTATACCGAATAGTCAAGATTAATACTGATAAAATTAAGGTTTAGAAACAAGATAGATTTATTGAAAACACATCATAATAAGAGATACTATCTTACTCTGATGATTTTTTCTAAAGTACAAAATTATTTTTGTGTGGTATTAGAGAAATAACACATTTCCATATATATTACATAAATATTTCAAGTAAAAATGAGTAAATAAGCACTAAAAGATATCATTCATGTGCACAAAGTTGTAAGATTACACCTGTCAAATTCATAATAATAGATGTCACATCAAAATCAAAATTAGAAGAGTAGGTATTTTTAAAAACCTGATTTGTCAGGTAGTTACTGAACTGCTTATCCTTATATGACTAATTTGTCTTTATAAAGGCAGAATCATGATGGATATTAAATGTAGAATGAAGGTAGGAGTACTCAGTACATTTCATGGTAGTTGTTCAAACATCAGGAAAACTCCTGGGGAAATCCCATATACTAGTGTGACTATAAATTGCATTAAGTGCTTATTGATTTCTGTCATGGCATCATAGGTGTTGGTTAGTGATTAAAAAAAATGAAGAAAAATCCATTTTTATTTGTAGCTTTCATTTTTCAGATATGCGATTTCTGGAAGGTGCGTTTGTCTTCTGAAGGTGGGTGTAAAGGAACAACTTTAGAATTCAATTCTAATCACAGGCAAAATATTTCAATGAAATTCCCCCCCCTCCCCCCGGGAGGTATATGCTATCTGCTAAAGTCACTATGGGACATCAGTGGCTTATCATAATGGATATAGTTTTCTTTGGCTTTTTGAATATAGTTCTCTTCCCTGTCAAAAGGATAATTGTTTCAAATAAAATTTGAAGTGGAATCTTTAAAATATGCATTGTTTTCTTCCAGTCATCCCTAAATCCTTCAGTCTGTACAACATGAAAGATGTAAACTCTCCACCATTTGAAATTTTCTTTTACTACATTAATATTCACTGAAGCTTGCAATTTTAACAAATCCCTTCTGCTTGTTTAGAAGCAGCAACATAATGTCAGCCATTTATGGTGCACTTTTTATAGTTCTACCTTGGGTGGACAGGGGGAGAATTCAGGCATAGATCATAGAGTTTAAAGACTCATTTGAAAAGCGAAATGCCTACACACTAAAAATTTAAATAACCTTGCTAGTCAACAATGGAAATATGTGACAAATCAGTACATGATTAATAGCAAAGTTAATGGTTTAGGCAATATTTGCTAAAGTTCCTAGAAGAAGATTGCTTCACTGAAGAGGTGAGATACACATTAATCTAAAGGTGGAAACTGAGCTGAGTAATGAAGGATGGAGGAGGGCCAGAGAGTTTTTCTAAGATTAAGAAGCATAAGAAATGCCCAGAGCTAAGGCAGACAGAAAGTAAAATGATTTCTTTTAGATAAGAATGGGTATGGCTGTATGCTGTATCTGCAGTGAGTAAGACTGGAAAATTAGCTTAGGATCAGGATATGATGGCTTTGGAATGTCCAGCTAAGTCATTTTTGTCTTTATCTTTTAAATCAGTATTTCCCAGAGCACAGTCTTCTACTATAGTTGCACAAGATGTGCTCACTATTCCTTGAGGTTGATAAGGACATGTGTGAGATTTTCAAGTTCAAATACATTTGGGAAATTCTAAATGAAAAAAAAAACAATCAAACATATTTATTTATGACACATCTTCAAACACCCCTGAATACAGTGTCTTAATGTCCACTGTGGAATTTCAAGATGAAGACATTGACTAGATGAATTCCCAAACTCATTTGACTATGAAATATGTTTTCTGTGGAGCATCCCACAGCACAGGTGTACATGGAACCAATTTAGGAAATACTATTTTTAGTCATTCTTGAGCTTGTAGAGAAAGAAGTTTGATTAAAGTTTATTCAGCTCTATTTCATGCCAACATTATATTACAGTGTAAGAATATATAGACAAATTAGAAATAGACGTTATCTTGAAAGGGCTTTCAGTATCGTTATAAATAACTCTCCCCACAAAAAAGTGCGGCATTGCTTGATGAATTCTATAGTAAGACTGCAGGGGGAGAGGTGGGAATACTGTAGTGTTTAGGCACATGAACTTTGTTGTGTTTTGTTTTGTTTTGTTTTTGAGTTGGCGTCTTGCTTTGATGCCCAGGCTGGCGTACTGCAACCTCCAACTCCTGGGCTCAGGCAACCCCCCTGAGTGCTGGGACAGTCACGCAACACAGTGCCTGGCTAATCTTTCTTATTTTTTTCAGAGATGAGGTCTTGCTATGTTTCCTGGTCTGGTCTTGAATTCCCAGCCTCAAGTGGCCCTCTCTTCTAAGTTACCACACCCAACAGAGGCACATGGACTTTGGAACCAAACCTCTGGGCTTCAAATTTTGACTCCATCCCTAACCAGCTGTGTGTCCTCGGATAACTTGGTTTTAAACTTTAAAACGTTTTAAACATTAAACATTAAAAGATAATGCCTATAAAGCATATTGACAAATGCTTGGCTCATAACAAGCACCATGCAAATATTCCCTTATCATAACATATTAATTATAATGATACTAACTTTTTCTTCTCCTGGTTGGGTTCTTGGTTTTGGAAAGTGAAGAAAGAATTCAAGGACCACGGGCAAGCAGAAATGATAGAACGGCAGCTTATTAGAAGATAAGAAAGTTTCTAATCCAGTGGAAGGGGTCCTCAGGTCGGCCTTTTATGCCTTGTCTGACCACCCAAACCTGCTGGCAAAAACTAACTACATCTTTCAAACCTAGATGGCTTACATTGGTTTCTTTAAACCTTAATTGGCTGTTTATTTATAGTGGCACACTAATGCTCAGGAGACTTCCTTCACCTGGCATTACCTAGTCTAGCAACAGTCAGTGACCAATGGCTGCACAAGTCATGCAAAAGGAGTCCCACCCTCTTCTCCGTGCCTATTTCCCAGTCCCTGCTGAAAGCCTTCTAACTCCTGTCAATCACAGTGATGAAGAATTCCAACCTGCCTTTGAGAGAAGAGAAAGGAAGTCAGAGGTAAAGAGGAAGGTATAAAGGTTAAAGCATTGCAGGAAGAAGAGTTCCACCATCAAGAGCTCAGGTGTGTGAAATGCCTTCATGTATTTCAGAAATCTCAAATAATTCTACATTACTGAAAAGTACTATATGAAGAGGTAAAATGTCAATAGTGAGGCTGAGGATGCAGAGTTTGCACCTGATTATAGAGGTGGTGTATGCCAAGGAAAGGTTCTAGAAAGAGCCATGTCATGACCAGAGTTGTAATTTTGAAAGGTCATCCTGGTGATCCTTGTCAGCCAAGACACTCCTGTTTCACTTGTTTAAGAAATTGGAAACCTGGACCAAGGGCGTGGCAGGCAAAATAGAACAGATTTAGCTCAAATACTTAAGAAACATAATCATAAACCTTGATGATTGATAGAAAGATAAGGGAAGAACTGAGAGTAAATGTTGAGTTTGTAGCTTCAGAAACTTCTTTTATTCCCCTACAATAACATCACTCATAAGGGTAGGAGAATAAAAGAGCAGAACGGGATGAAGGGTAGGAATAGAACAGAGCAGGAAGACAGAAAGGTCTCCTTGTGATTGTTTCGGGTTTGACCTCTTGGTGTACACAGGGGATCTCAAACTTAGATCTTCAGCCCTGGTAAGGGATCTCAGCTAGATGTGAAAATTAGCAAGTCTTAGTACCGCCACAACACATGAAGTGATGGATAGTGACACAGGCTGTATAGTGAAGACAGGAAGATCTCCAATGGCATAATCGGTGAAAAGGGAACAATACAACACAAGGAGATCAAGACCAGCATTAGGAACAGAGCGGGACACAGACTATTCTGTTTTCCCTTCTTGACGTTATATGGATTTGCTGCTTTCAGTGTTTCCCTGGCATGTATTTGTAGACCACTCTTCACCAGACACACTGCCTTTGATATGCAATATGTGGATTCTTCTTTAAATCATATGACCTGAGTACAAAAACTCAGGAGGAAAAAAAAAGTTCTAGGGAAAGAAAAAGCGCATATATGTAAAACTACGGAGTACACGTTTCCTGTGAGGAAGAAGACTAGGAGGTGATGCTAGTAGCCAAGAAGTATGCTGCTTTCTTCGTGTGTGGCTAGGATCATTGCTATATATCTGAACCCAAACCAAAGGGCACACATGATTTACTCCAGTGCAGAAGACAGTCCCAGAGCTTCTGGGAGAGTGTGGCACAGTGGAATGTGACGATGTCAGAGAGACCTGCGTTGGATTTATAGCATGGCCCCTTTAACAAGCAAGCGTCTCTATTTCTTCATAGGAAAACTGTTATGAACAATGTCTACTTACGGATTAATTATAATGTTAAAAGACATAGGTATAGCAATTAGAACAGCCCATGATGTATTACATTAAGTGATAGTTGTCCAACAAGTGTATGGCTGCCCAGGGTGCAGCCATGCTGAGGTATAAACTTCAAGCCTTGGGCTCCGTCCATACAGGTACTAAGTGGCTGCAGGTGATGCCTGTTTGGGGCAGCTTGAGCAACCTTGTCCATTTATTTCATTGGCATATACAAATTTTATTTATCAGTATCATGGCATGAAAAAGTAGAAAGCCTAACTAAGTCAAAGGTATTCTTTTAAAAGTTATAATAATGAAGTCAGTAACAGATGGAATAGGTGTTTAGTAAATTTAATTTTCATCTGTGTTCATTTTTCCAGTTTTTAGAACAAATACTGTCACCAGAATACTGTCTTGTGGCTATCGCTGCAGAACTTATTAGAATTAATTGTCCTTTGCTAGTTCCTGACCCGTAGATTTTTAAAATCATTTTATTGAGTTATAATTTACAAATAATAACAGGTAGTCTTGTAAGTGTCAAATAATACATTGAAATTTGACAAAAATATAGTTTTAACCACGACCATAATCACGAGAGAGAACATTTCCATCTCCTTCAAAAGCCATTGTGCTCCTTCTACCAAATCCAAGGAGCCATCAAGTAATTGGCTTTCTGTCATTGCAGCTTTGCATTTTCTAGAATTTAACATGAACAGAATCATGCATGTATGGTCATCTGGGTTTGGCTTTTTCAACTTAGTATAATGTTTTTAAGGTTCATCCATGTTGTTGTATCAGTAATTTGTTCCCGTTGTGTGGATATACCACAAATTGTTTATCTATTCACTATCTGATGGCCATTGGGCTATTAATAATTATATACTGTGGAGGCCTGGACATTTGTAAACACACTTTTTTGTCAACATGTGTTTTTATTTTCCATCATAGAATATCTAAGTTTGGGATTGCTAGATAATATGTATGTGTATAGCTGTGTCAGAAGGTGCCAAACTACTTTCCCAAATTTTTGCCCCATTTTGCATTTGTGCCTCTATAGTATGTGAGCATTTCAGTGACTGTAACATTCTGGACCAAATCTGCTGTCATCAGGTTTGGCAACTTAAGGCTTTCTAATGGATATGTCATGATCTTTTATTGTGGTTTTTAATTTGCATTTCTCTAACGACTAATCATTTTAAACATCTTTTATTTTTTTTTTGATCATTCAAATTTTTGTCAAAATGATATTCAGTGTTTTGCCATTAATTTCATTGCATTGTTTGTCTTTTAATAATCCAGTAGTAGGAGTTCATTATATATTTGATAAATTATCTATTAAGTGTTTTCTGAAAGTCTGTGGTTTATCTTTTCATTTCAATAGAGTATTTCAAAGAACAAAATTTTGATCAACCACAGTTTATCTTTTTTTTAAATGTTTTTGCTTTTTATTCTATTTTGGAGGCATTTTTCTAACCCAAAATCCTATATATCTCATATATTTTTCCAGAAATATTATACTCTTGGCTCTTCAGTTTAAGTTTGTATTTCATTCTAGCTATTTTCATATAGTAGGAGATGAAAACCTAACATTTACTTATTTATTTTTGCACACACCTGCCCATCCAGTTGTTGTGTTGTCAGTTGTTGAAAACACCACCCTTTCTAATTCAATATATCTTTGCCCATTGTTGAAAACCATCCGACTAAATGTGTATGGGTCAATTTTTAGACTCCTTATGCTGTTCCATCAATCTATATGGCTTGCCTTTTTGCCAATATCACACTATTTTTACATTATAGCATTATATTAAATCTTTACATGAAATAATATAATTTCCCCATTGTGTTATTATTTTAAATAATTTTTGCTATTGTAGGCTCTTTGGATTTATGTATATTTAAGAATCAAGTATGTCACTGTCTATCAAAATTTCTACTGAAATTATGATTGATATTACATTAAATATATAGATCACTTTGGGAAATAATGATACCTTAACAACATTGTATTTTCTGGCCCCTGAAGATAGCATATCTTTATGTTTATTTATAGTATGTAGTTACATTTACATTCCTTCAGTAATATTCTGTCTTTTACAGTGTAAAAATCTTACAACTATTTTGATAATTTTACCTCAGTACATTGTATGTTTTTGGAAACAACCATAAATTGTATTTTTTAACTTAAATTTTCAATTGTTCATTATTCTTGAAGATAGTCAAAACATTGCCCACAGGGCAACCTGTGTCAGCTCAACCTGTTTTCTTGCCATGTCTTTTTTCAGGAAATTTACCATAGGCCTAGATATTGGTGGCCTTAATATATTTCAATTCAAATATAACAAAGATAAAAGAAGTTAAAAAGAAGAAAGATTTCTGTTATAACTACAGTTATCTATTGAGTTAGAAAAACATATTGGAAAAGAGATAATGAGTGCCTGGTTATTTATTATTTAATGTACAGGATATGTTATTCATTGTAATATAGATGGAGAAATGGTGTATGAAAATATAGTATCTTTTCCAATATTATTGAAACAGGAAGTGTCAAGTGATATCTCTATATTTGGACCTTGTGAATCCTAGGTATTTTGACTGTGTCGGTTCCCTCTCAGGTTACCCAGATAAGGCTTTTGAAACTTCTGTAATTTATTGCTTCTTTCAAGAGGTAAAAACATGAACATAGTTATCCCTTCATGAGCACCATCTAGCAGCCAGAAGGTCAGTAGGTAACCAGAGATTAATGTATTTATTTCCTTCAAACAGTGTTTTACTATGTTTTATTTATTTTCCATCTGGTCCAAAAGGATCTTAAAAAGAATGCTTCACAAAGACCATTCAGTTGTGACATAAAAGAAAAGGGATTGGTTTTTAATAATTTAACTCCATGGAGGCTAAAATTTATAACTGAGTAACTGAGAAGTTACACAAATAACAATTAAATTTAGAAATATTGAATAGACACGAGCTTAGTTTTAACACCATTTTCTCTCTCGCTTGGAAATTCAGAGTGATTGTCCTGTGGTTGGGCTGTTCTCAGTCCTGCTGTTGGGTTATTCTCAGTCTGTTCTTGAGTTGTAAAAACCTTAATGTGCCATATTTTTTTTCATATGTGTTGCAGAGAGAGGGTAAGGGTCCTTTCCATCATGCTTTATTAGGCTTGCAGTTAATCCGTTACCAAGGTTTTACTTCCTTATTTGGATTCAGCTTCATTATTTCCTCTTTTCTTAATCCTTTAGAAGTGTACATAGTACACGCATTGCATCACTCCTCCTTGTGTCCTACATATTTCCCTTTTCTGTGTTTCTGTTTTTCTTCTGTAAGCCTGAAAATAACTCCGTGGATAACTTTGCTCTATTTCTGAGCTTCTCACACTGTGTGGTCATCAAGCCTCTTTGTAGAGCTAGCCTCCCGAAGGCTGTGCATTTACTGAAGCTGAGAGTTGGAATTATATTCTCCACACAGTTTGGGAGCTGTTAATTTCTTCAGGAAATGTTATCAGTTTTGCTTTCTGGTAAAATATTATCCTGGAATACAAGACCAGACGCCTAGTGCTTCCATTTTGAAATTTTCAGGCCACACTAAAGCAACCACCTTTGTAGTCAGCTGCTTCCAGGAAGCTTTGCAGGACTCCTTTTCACCAGATTACTTGTTATATGTTCATACATTAAACTCAAATTCCCAGCTTTTAGTTAGTGCTTTTGGAACCTTAACTTAATGGGGGAAAAACAAAAACAAACAAACAAACAAACAAAAAACAAAACAAGCAAATGAACAAACAAAAAAACATGAATATTACCTGCAGTAAAAGTTTTTGATGTTATGTCCTTAGGTAAGAATTGTGACTACTGGCACCATCTTCCCAACATGATAGTTATGAAGAAGCCCATTTAATCAGTGGGATGTTTAAAAAAAATGATTGAAAGCTCACAACACTGATGGAATTGATAGTGGCTAATTATCAGAAATCCCTTGAACCATCCACTGAAACTATAAAGTACTATTTTAGCCTAATGAAACTTTCAAAAATTACTTAGGATTATGGTTAAACTACCCATAGCATCAAACATAAATAATTCATTTAGATAAATTATTTTTCAACTGAAAAATAATACCCAAGTTATCAAATACTAAATAAACCTCAATTTCTTTGTGGTTAATCTGTCTAACTATGTCTATATTTGCATATTATCAGAAAAAAAGTATAGTTAATTTTTCAAAAATTGGATAGTTAATATCAGTAATTGCACAATTATCCAAAATATGTGCACACACACAACACACATATATTACATATACACAGAAATAACTAAAGAAAGGATAATCTCAAACTCTTCAGTGTAACACATCTAAATAAACAGGTTGTATATTCTCTGAGATAGTTTAGTGACAACCTGATCCCTTTTCATGCGAGTTGTCCTTGAAATTCTGAAGCAACATTGTAGTAAAGTTTATGATAAAACACAAAAAAAGCTCTTCTAGTTGATTAGAAAGCAGAAATGCATGTTACTGATTGATTGTTGACACTTAACACTGACTATTTTAAATAAATGTTTCATGTAGGTGATTAACATTAACTAGCTAGGGGAAGTTTTTTTCTGTGGAAGGCTTAGATGAATTAATGTTTCCAGGATGTATTTTTGGCATTACGATATATGGTACTGTTTTATTCTTTAAACTGATTTATTATGTTTCAGATATTTCCTAAGGCAATTTCCTTTTTTTTTTTTTCCAGAACACGTACAGTAAGTTAATCTATTAGGCGGAAGTTCAATTTTTTTTCTCTTGTGCTAAATCCGATGAGGTTATAATTCTCTTCTGCTAAGAGGGAAAAAAAACAAACAAAACAGGACTCATACAGAATAAAAGCCTCTATTTATGGAAAACTTCTTCACTCTTTATCATTAATGCTTTTTATTTCATGCTGAGAATGGTATAATTGTACCATGATTTCAAAATAATAATAACAAAAAGACTCATTCTAATAGTTAATTTATATAAGAAATATGCTTCTAGAAGCAGAAAATTTGAGATAACCATATCTGAAAATAATCTGAATGAATTTCACTTTTCACATAGATAAAAAGCCGTTTGGCATTTTTCCAGAAAATTTCCAGCCAGCAGTGACAAAACAATTACCAACTGTCCAATAGCTATTATCCCCATTTGACTATTTTGTTATTGTCGATCATTTAATTAACATTTACTGATTACGTTTATTTCAGTTTTCCTCTACAATGCAATTCCTTCCAGCATCACTGGTAGACACTCATCTCAACAGCCCTGATGATACCCTCGTTACTAGAACCTGTGCCTCATTTTGACCTCATCTCTTACAACCTTTTCTGCTGCACTTCAGGGCATCAGTCTCACTATATTTATTCCCCCAAGTGATGTCATCTCTGGATATCACTAATTTAAGTATTTTACTTTGGGAGCACAACTTTGATTGTGAAATACCCCTCCCATGTGATCATTTTTCCATTTCATTGTCATCGCTGTTTCCATGGTGCCATTGATATGAGCCTCTCTTCAGACCTTAGCATGAATGTTGACGTATCTCCCTATGATTCTTCCTCTACTCCCTCATGTCATCGGTACAGTCATGCTACCACCTATCACAGGCCTTTCTTTATGCATAATCATCTCCCACCCTTCCCTTCTGTTCTCATTTTTCTTCCTAAGCAGCTTAGTTTGCACAGATCATCATGTCAACAAATTCATATCAATATTCAGAATTCCTTTGCTCCTCTGGCTTTGACCTTCCACTCAAGAAAATCACCAACCCCCAATGAAGCCAACTGTGTGTTTTTTCCAACCTGGGTCTGTGCAGCTGAGCTGAGCTAGGGAAATAACGATGTATATAAAACTATTGCCACTGTAACTAGCTATGTTTTTTAACTTTGGGATATCAGCATTGCCATGTAATCCTAATACTTTTTGTCCCTCTCACCCTCCAAAAAGATTATTTCAAGCCTGCTCTGTTCTGCACAAAGCTCTACCACCCCTGTTATCCCCTTCATTTGCTGAAGATGACCTGGCCTGGACAAGGGGCAAGGTACAGCTCTTAATTTAAAAGCTTTCAATTTGATGTGCATGATAAGGAGGTTAGTTAAACTCATTAAAGCTCTTCAACAGTAATTTTCTTAAATCTTTGGATCATACCTCCACCTGCGTCTGCATGATCCATTCCTTATCTCAGAATGTTATGAAATCTGGTAGAAGTTTTTGGGTCTTTTGCTGACAAGACCACACTGTCCTTTTTGCAACACTTTTTTTTCTTTTGTGCCAACATAATTTCTTATTTTTCTGCTACCTCTCAGCACCCACTTACCAATGTCCTCTGCATATTCATTTTCCTCCATTTTTCTGTTAAATGTTGGCCTCTTCTAGGGTCAGTCTAGGGCCTCCTTCCCTTTTCATTCTATGGTCAATCCCAGGCCAGCTAACCCAGTGAATGGCATTAGCTCAAACCAGTCAATTATACCAATAACCCAGGATTATATTTCCAGCTTAGTTCTCTCCTGACTTTCCAAGGAGTATATTGTCTGTCCTTTACACGTCGTCACTTAGATGTATAGAAACACATCCTGTTCAACGTTCCCAAAATTCACAATGCTGTACCCTCGCCTTCCACCCAGGTTCCATTAACCAATTTAATTTACAAAGCAACTAGCCTAGGAGTACTTGTAAACATCTTTCTTTCACATCTTTTATCCAATACATTAGCAAGCCTTGTACATTTGGCCTGCAAATATATTGAGCAACTCTGTTTTCTCACATTCCACCATATGTGACACCCAAGTGTGAGCTACCATCTTCTCCTCCCAAGATTGTTTCAATCTTGTCAATTGCGTGCCTTCAGGCCTGTCTGTATCTTCTCTTAGGGCTGTTTCTTTTATTATATAATAGCCAGAGAGTTTTGAAAGGCATCTGTTATAATTAAACTGCTTCTTCAGTTCAGAAAACTCCTCTTTCAGTTCCTTTGATGTGCCAACCCACTGTCTACCTCTCTGCCTCAGGCCCTTTGCACATACTCTTGCCTGTACTTCACATGCTCCCCACACATACACACACACCCCCACCATCACTACTCTTACCTTTTCACGTTTATGATCTGGACTCAAATACCATTTCCTCATAAAATCTCTCTTGACACTCTCTATCAGATTAGTTACTTGCAGTTAATTTTCACAGTGTTCCATAAATGTTTTTCACCAAAGATGCTTTAATGATTATGCATTTCTTCAATGATATGGTTTCATGAGAAGCAACCAATTGGGTTCAGCAAACATTTCCTGAGTACCCACCGTATGCTAGACCCAGTATTTTACTCTCTTCAGTGTATCAGAGACGTAAGCCACGTATTTAAAAATAAGAAAGATTATGCTTTCTAAGAAAAATGCAACCTTTATTTCAATTGAATGAAAATTTATTGAGTATTTATCATGTGCAATGCACAAGGAAAAATAAACATCGTGTACCGGAGGGACTTAAAGACTTACAAGGAAAACAAGTACATTAAAAACAATTATAATACAGTGAGCTAAATATGATGCAGGTATTTAGAAAGCTTGATGAACAGGAAAAGGTAAGAGTAAAACTGGTAAGTATGTTAGAATAAATACCTTCTAAATAGATAGGACATCTTCCTAAATCCAAGTTATCACAGAAAATGATTGTATCCCTCAGGCAAGGAAAAGTTTAGTCTATGGAAATGAAATTTCAAAGGGACTCATACAAAGTCATACATTTGCTTTTCTTGGTTGTTAGAATATATCTGAACTAATCATGCCCCACCCCCTCATCCCTCCTAGCTTTTCATTTTTTCAGATGACTGAAAAGATTTATTGAGACCTTACGGCTGTTCATTGCCTAATAAAGTTCTCCCTCAGTCATCCTGCTAATTTGGTTGACTGGTCTATTTTTAAAAATTAGCAGTTTTCAGAAACAGCCTCCAGTATTGTGGCTGTGAAAAATCTGTTGAGAAGGAATGAAAGGCTAACGCAAAATTTAATACTGTAAGCAAGTATAAGTTTTTTGGAATGATATACAATCCTGTGTTGTACCAGTTTGGTCCCTGAGGCAGGAAAAAAAGCAGTCTGGTTTTCTGAAACATTCAAATTTCTCACCTAAGCTCCACTAAGAATACATCATTATGGAAAGCAGAGTGGAAACTCACCATTTTATCCTTTAATTTACAGTGTCAGTGGGAACAGCACAAAACAGAATCCAGAGTTCAAAGAGAAAAAAATACCTGGCTTATGGTGGATATAAACTTAATTTCTTTAAATCAGGAGTCTAGGCCTTGCTACGTAGATTTAACAATGGACCTTCTAGGATCATTTTAATGGTCCTTTGTAATATTTCAGAAACATAATAAAATATTCATGTAAAAGACATTAAATATCTATTTGATAAAATCTCATTCAAGAAAATACTATGTATTTCTGTTGGATCATCATGTATATTATTTGTTTCTGATAGAACAATGGTTTTAGATTGTCCTTCATTTGATACAAAAGGTCAATTCTACTATCTACCTCAGTTGTGATATTAATCTCTCCATTTCTTCCAAATCCTATTAAGAGAGAGTAGAAGCTCAACTTTATCATCTTAAGGCCAAGATCCCATCAAGCATTTGTCTAGGTATAAACAAGGAGGCGTGCCTTTCAGAAGGTTATATCCTTATGGAGGTAATGAAGAAAGGGGTCCATATATTAATTACAATTATTTCACAAAGCAGAGTAGTTGGTAATCACTCTGTAATATTTTCTCAACCTGGTAAGCAAGAAAACATAAGATAACTTATTTTGTGATTAAAGAAAAATGAAGCTCACGAATAGGCTACATTTTAGTAACCGAAGTCTGCCTTGAATTAGACTTAACAGGTATCCACTACCCCAGTGGGTCTGTTTGTAGGAATCACCCTGGATATGGGTAGATTTGGAAATATTCAGTCCTCAAATTCACCCCCTCCCTGATATTTTAATGAAACGTTTCTGTGCCGGGGCACTGGCATGAGCATTTTTGATCACTTCCCGGGTGATGCCTGTATTGCCAGGTTTCAGGATCACTGGCAAGCTGGACCCCAGCTCACCACCTTGTCCATTAAGCGCTCTGCGAATGCTCACAGCCCCTCCTCCACACCCCCTGCACAAGTGTCTACACTCTTTTATTTGCTTAATTGCTCCACCAAACAGACCATTGCCAACACAAAGCCTTAATTTATTTAAGCAGGCAGAAAATTCAGTGGAAGAAAATCCTGAGTTAAATCACTTGCTTGACTAACCCCACACTTGGCTTCTGCTGAATATTGAGTCAGGTAGCCCTTACCCAAATCCTCTGTTGGTGAAATAATACATCACTGTACCACTGAATCCCTCTGTCGTTTTAAAAACATATAATTGAATATGAGTGAATCCCTGCACTTACTTCTTCCAAAAAAGTACTGCTCCTGTTGTCAAATTGGAACATATTGTACTTCCTATATATATCACCCACAAGTCATTTTTAAACCTGGATCACTGTCTATCCTGAAATAAAAGGTCTACTACTAGGAAGGGGCGGCTTTATCTCACAGCATCTCTTAAAGCTTCAGATTCTCATCTGCTCAGCGTTGCTGAAGGGGCTGGTGATGAATTTGCCACTGCCTTCGCATTTTTTATAAAATAAAATTAAGATAATTGGTCAAAGAAAAGAAAACCCTTAATCTCTCAGTGATTCATATAAAATTCAAGTTTATTTATAATATAGTCAAATCTCTTTTGTCCTGGCAATGTGTTCAGGCATTTGTACAAACAAAAGAGTCTCCCTTTAACCTAGTTGACAAAGCAGCAGGATCTAACATGAAGCTCCTCAAAGATGGGTCCATAGCAACTGGGCATCTCCATAAAATACGTGTATATCTGTACATATGTTGTATATATATGTGTATTTAGGTGTATGTGTAAATACAAATAAAATCTGGTCAAACTAGTATCCCAATATTTCCTCTCCTATAAGGACGTAGAAAAAAGAAAAAACAAACAAAAAAACACTAAAACATGATTAAAATCTAATAGACACAACTTATAGAAAGAATCTAAAAATAAATTACACTAATCATCTAGATTTTGAAACCAGATTAAGAAAACTAAACATGGCTGAGCCTAAAAAAAATTCACTCCCACTGTCCCTCGCTGCTTAACAAAAAATACAAAAGAAGTAGGAAGATAATTTTTTTCGTTTTGTTCTTTTTTCCTCCTTTCAACCTGATAACTAGACTCTTGTTTCAGAAAAACCCAAACCACGTTTTTGCTCTGCTCTCACAGCACAATAGTCAACAACACAAAAGACCACATTTGAGGTTTACCCCAGACCCAGAGCATAGCATACCAGCTGGGTGTCCTCTAGTTAAGTTCTAACACCACGTGCCTGGAGATGGCCTCAGATCCCACAGGTTAAGGGACTCAGTTCCTAAGACTTTCTCTCTTCCCACTTCTGACACCAGTGACCAGTTCAGGCCTCTGGAACTTCGGAAGAACCTGCTGTAATTGGGGTTTCCACATCCCATCTTTGGGTCCTCTTCATTTGCTGGAGCAGTTCACAGAACTCAGGAAAACCCTCCATTTACCAGTTTATTGTAAAGGATATTTAAAAGACATGAAAAGATGCATCGAGCTGGGTGTAGGGGGAGGAGCAGAGAGCCTCATGCCACCTCTAGGAACCCCCACGTGTGCAGCTGTTCTGATGCTGTCAGAGACCTGCCCTTTTGTGCTTTGGGGAAGTTTTATGAATCTGCATTCCTTCCTCCGTGTTATGGGCAGGACCCTCTCTGGAAGGACAGAATGATGGTTTTATGAGCCACATTCAGAAAGGCAGGAAGGATTAGAGTCTTGCCTTGGGGCAGGAGAAAGCAGGGTGGGAGAATGTCAGACAGATTCTATTTCTGGAGGCCGTTCGGGAGGCCCCAGATACCCAACGTCTTAAAAGACTATAACACGGGCTCTGGGCATTGTAAGTCAGACATTATGGACACACATACATATATCATAGCACCAAACTCTGGATGGAGGTTCACGTTTACTCTACCAAAGACACGGAAGAGCTGTTCCGTTGACTTTCCTAGCTTGTGTATTTTTTTTTTTTTAATATGATGGAAAACATGATCTACATGAGTGCTGCTGTGAAAACTATAGATGATTAGTACATACAAGGCCTTTAGTTAATGCAAAATATTTACTCTAAAATTATTAATGAATAATACTGCTCTGCAAGAAACATATTTCCATAAGCAGGTATGATACTCATTTTTACATCTATTTAGAAATCGAAATTTTCAGAAAACAGAGGAGGAAATAATTTATAAACAGAACCTACTGCATCCTGCGGGCCCGTAGGACTAACTCCATAAACAGTGCCTGACAGGCAGCAGGTGGAATTAATACAGGTCTAGCTAGGAGGGAAAGGGGAAATAGGAGTTGGGTGATGGTGCTACTTGAAAGAGGGGGTTCCTGGGAACTTGGAGTTCAGCTCAGATAACTAGGTGGGAGACAGTCATACCTCAGTACAGCAGGAGATACTAGAGGCTAACTAGTCGAGAACAGTCGTAGTCAAAGGGTACACATCCACTGGAAAAGGAAAAAGAGGGGGAGAGAGAGAGTTCTACGAGAGGAATCTCGCCAACTTGCAAAAGGCGGTGAGGCAGCCAATCTTGTCATCTTCTTCCACGATCACCACATAGGGCAGGTAAATTTTCATTATCTGAATATAAGTACAAGGGAAAAAATGAATTAAACATTTTTATTAAATTATAAAGACTGAGAAAAGAGCATTCTCTTTAAGATGATTGCTGGCAAGATGTATTATCATAGGAATCAGGCACTGAGTATATCATTTGGCATACACAAAATCATGTTGTTACCTGACAGCAGAGATTCAGAACAGACTAGAGTGTTGAATGATTCTGCTGTAACAATAGTGATATATTGTAATTGTTATGGTAACAAATGTAGTCGTGGCTATTAATACTGTGATAGGTATTTATATTTGATCCTATCAAAAATCAAATGCGTCAATGACAACGATTATATAAATGAAATACATTTAAAAGTGTGAGATTGTATCTTGATATGTTCAGATTTCCTAGTCAGAGGATGCGGACTTCAGGCACCTGCCACTTCTGTTACAGTCACATAAGACTGAGAGGTGACGTTCCGCTATCAACACACTAATAATGTCAGCTGTCCTTTCTGTGTGTATTGAATATTGGCATCACTATTGTCCTGGTAATTCTAAATGGAGATAATTACCTGTACGTGGAGAGGTGATGAAGCTCTGGGTCAGAAAGGGTAGGCAGTTTACCTAGAGATGGAAGTATAGGACAAAGCCCTTCTCTGTGGCCAGGATGCTTCTGTGGATTTCCACATGAGTGATGTGTACACAGCACCCTCCCTGAAATTCAGTTTTCTGTTTTGAATAGCAGAGACAACGAACGCGTTCAGCACAGCACTATTTTGAAGACTGAACGAGGAAAGCAATGTGAGAGTGTTTTAAACATTTTACTGTGTTATTGGATCAGACTCTCTGTGATGACACCTAGAAATCTGCATTTTCCAAAGATTCGTGGGTGATTGTTAATTTTCAGGCACCCTTTGGAAACGCTTTTTGGAAAGAATCCGGCATGAACTACTCACTCCCACATAACTCCCAGATTTTGATGTATACAGTATTCCTCTTTTCAGTTATGGGCAGTACAAATATCAGTCCTCCTTTTAGGCTGTTTTATATCGAACTTTAAATCGCTTGTCTATTCTAATTGCAGCCTACATAGCAAAATGGGACCCTCCACCCACTGCTTCAGCACAAGCTGGCTGTGTCGGCACAGCTGCTCTCTGTAGGAGCTGGTGGACTAGTGGCCCATTCTCAGGGAATTGTTTACAGTGGGGTACCTCACACCGGAAGTGTGGCTGCTGGGAAATTCACAAGAGGTACAGCAGGACCGCAGAGGGCAGAAGGCTGTTCAGTACATCTTCCTTACAACATCTTTAAGAAAATCACTAAGTTCATGAAATGCTAAATGTAGAAAAAGAGTGAAGGGGTGGATCCCCTCATCTGGGCTTGACATATGTAGCAGGGTTGAAATTGTACACACGCTAATGCAGATATGCCAAAATCTGTACCCACTTGCTGTTCCATAAATGTTATAAATATCCTCATGAGTCTTACCATGCTGGCTGGTAGAAAAGAATGTAAAGTTCTCAAATATTTCTTTTTTTAAATGTAAAACCTTTTGTTGTTTTTCTTCACAACACTTCCAAAGAGTCTAAAGGCAATTTGTACAGTCGATTCAAATCCCAAATCCCACTGTGCGCAGTTTTTCCCTTTCTTCTTCCCTTCAGCTGTGCAGTTAGGCTGGTGAGATTGGAGAAGGCTCCCTCTTCTCGGGCTGTCTTCTAGGTTGACACAGATTCCACCCGCGGGGCGATGG
Source organism: Loris lydekkerianus (assembly GCA_963574355.1). Lineage (NCBI taxonomy): Eukaryota > Metazoa > Chordata > Mammalia > Primates > Lorisidae > Loris > Loris lydekkerianus. The sequence continues at coordinate 31,170 of CAUYPK010145847.1, forward strand.
TGGGTCTCGTTTGTTCTGTGGACATTTGGCACGGGTGTCCACTGGGGCTTTCTGGATGGATTCTGTGGTTGGTGTCAGCAGCTCCTAGAGTAGAAATGATCCACTGGAGAGAACTGCCATGTCCCCATCTTTTCCGCTGAAAATCTAAGGCTCAGACCCTTCTTCCCTCTCCCCAACCCATGCTGGGCCTCGTTGCCCACAGCCTCATCTGCATAGTTACTCACTCTTTGGGTCGGTAGCTCCATGGAAGCCCTCTGGCCCTCAACATAGATGTTTTTCCTGTATCCACAGGGATCTTGCTAGGTGTGGGAAATTTCCTCTCTTCCAGGAGTCAAAATAGACCGTGAGAATAAGCCCACTCTGTGACTGTGGCCGTTTCTCATCTGCTCGGGGTGCTCCATGTTGGCAGGGAGCAGTCTGAGCCAGCTCATTCTGCTCTGATACTTCTCATTCCTCCACTGCTCTGTGGAGTGTCAGAGCTCAGCTGAATATGACGCTTCTCCAAGGAGCTTACATGGATGTGGATTCCACTGTGATATGAATGAAGCAAATCTCCTACCATGAGCTGTGCCAAACCTTCTGTAGGCAGTTTTCACCACCTTAGTGTTTTGACTCCAAGGGGAGACCTTGAGGTTTGACCTCTGGCTCCACTTCTTTCTCTGCCCTATCTCCCTGCTGCACTGTGAGAGCTTCCACGTACCTCACCTTCTTGTATTACAAAACTCCCCTGATTAATCTCATTGTCTTCTCCAAAAGTAGCTCTTGCCCTTCTTTCTGACTTGGGGGCATAACATTGGAAAGATTGCAGGTGAATATAATTTATTCATCAGTTCAATGCTATCTAATAGGTTTTTCTTTTACATCAGATTTCATGCAAAAATCTGGGGGAGGTAGTTCTTTGGAGATGTCAGAAATTTATTGTCAGATCCAATCTTTAGCTTTTTCCAAAAAGTAAGAGCATACTGCCCTCATAAAGATCAGTCTCAAAGGTTACACCTAAATTGATGCCTTGATTTTTTTTTTATTCTCTCATTAAGCTGTATATAAAGTTTCTATATTGTCTGAACACAAGAATCCACCCTGTTTAAGATTGGACACAGTCAAAAGTGAACTAACTTGTCTTCCTTTACCCTCCATGACAGGCGAGAGGTATTTCTCTGTCTGGAAGAACCCATTACACTCATGCCCTTGCGTATTACTGGCTCTTATAGTGAATGATACATTTTATTGCCTTGTTTACTAACCCTTCCTATTCTGGTACACACTGCTGGCATTTTAAAACTCGGCTTTCCATCAAAACAAAACTGCTTCTTTTAGTAGTTTTATTCTTTATTTTGTATCAGAGCATTTTAACCCAACTTGAACAAAGTAAATATAATAATTTTGGATATATACATTCTCACAACCTTTATAAGACACAATTGCTTGTTTCACATTAAGTACAGCTGTAGGACTAGTTCTTCTAAAAGGATAAAAATATGAAAAAGGTAGCTTATCCTGTAGGCTCCTTAGCAAATGGCTAACGACTGTATGTTCTCTCAATCCTGGCTGTAACTATTTCATTGGCAAGCTGTTACAGCCCATATTAATATTGACATTGACATATGTGATGCCTATTGCAACATAAATGTGGCTATCCAGTGCATGGTAAGCCAGTGGGTCTGAGAGGCTTTGGGGATGTAAGCCCCAACACTGCCACTCTTTGCATCCATGATACTGGAAGCACTAACAATGCCTTTAAGATTGCTATCTATAAATTTCACTTAATACTAATCACTTGGATAGAACTGAATGTAAATTACTTCAGATAAAGTAAAGCATCTGACCTAGCATAAGACTTCTATACAAAGAGTGCCTATGTTATCTAAAGGTTGGTCAGATACAATTTGTAGCAACTATAAGATGGTGATATTAGCATTACCATGTAAATTAATCAAAACAAATTCAAGTTGTTGAGTATTTTGGTCACGTTCACTTATGTTACTAATCATCAGCCTCATTCGGGAAGCCAAAAACAGAATCCGTAGGAAGAAAGGTGCATTTGATCGGAAGCTACAGAATTTTTTTCAGTGTCTTCTGAAATAGATGCCCCGCTTGATAAACAATGCTTTCCAACACATGGATTTGACCTCATCTTTTACTTCCTAAGTGGAGCCCACCAATTAGCCTCCTGTAAAAAATCTGAACCTAGTTATTTGAGGAGATAATAGGAGGCATAAAAGTACATGAAGTTACAAATAAATTAACAGCTTACTTGACAATAATATATGTGAAGTCAACTTTAATCTACCCCTTAATCTAAAGGCAAATTAGTAACAGGCAATTTTTTCTCCACAGCTTTGACACAGTGTTAACTATTTTGAGGCTTTAGCGTGACATGCATTTTGCTAGTTTATTCTCATAGTTAATATCTGCCACTATCCGAGATTTGGCTTGTGAAAATGCTACACATTCCAAGACAAAATTTTACTAAAAGGGAGAGTAAGTGGATTCACTTTATAGTGAAACTTCAGAATCATTTCTCTCTTCCTATGCTTTTTCAAAAATGTATATTTATATTGTTTTTTCTCTTCCTTGTGTTCTTTGCTACTATGTTTATATTTATAAAACAGGTGCCAACTGATCTTCGTTTGAGTGGAAAATGCAGTAATTTTTTTGCTTTCCACTCCCATTTAGGTTATTAGAAATGCAGCCTGCCCTCCCCACTAGTAGTGCACAGAACATTTTGTCACTCAGGAAGGGTATATTACAATTAAGATGCAGAGTTAAGGCCATAGATATGTGATGCCTGCCTCAAACAATGTTTCTCAACATTCATTCAACCAGTAACTATGTTCTGAAGAATTAATGTGTTCAGCAGTATGATATATAGTGATATACATTGCCGGTTGAACTAAAGACAGGAGTCCTGCCTTCAGTGTAACCTTTGGGCCAACATCATTTATTTAATTTGCAGTCACCATTGCTCAACATTCCAGCTGCTATTGTCCCGTGGACATTTTCCATTCTGAAGCTCTATGGCAAGGTTTGTTTTCTGTCATTCAACTATCCCATTGTCACCATTTATAGCAATGCTGTACTATAAGCAAGCTACAAAGTCCTATTCTCCACATCTAGAATGCGCCATTCACCCAAGTGGTATTATTTTCTTCATAGATGTGCTGACAGCACATTAATCCTGGCCCTATTGCCATGCTAGATCGTGTTTGCTCCTGGCTTGTGGGAAGTAAACAAATTGATCTTCTCAATCACTTCAACTGCTACACCTTTCTTTTGTAGTTGCGCTTTTGTTGTTAATTTCCTCTTATTTCTCAGCAGTTTTCTTCTACTTTCTTTTCTTCCCTACATTCTTGCCTGTTCCGGTCTTCACACTATTATTACTAATTTTATTTTAGAAGTAAGGGATGTTCTAAAAATAGCGACTGTTAAATTCTCTAATGATGTAAAATTATCTTAGGCATATCAACATTTAACCATATTTTCAAAAATGAGTAATATCCCCCAGGTCTAAAATGGGAAGAGTACATAGTTAAATTTATATGCATTTATAATGTTCACTAAATGGGAAGAAACAAAATAAAAATTAAACTCTATCTCTTAAATATGTCCTCTTTCCTTAAACTTAACATATATATTTAAAATTTAACCCACCCAAAATACAAAATGCTATCTAAATTAATTTGCACAGTATTCTCATATATCCCAAAGATAGGGATTTCCATGTACTAGAGATCCAATGGAAGGAAAAATTTTATATCCCTTCACCTTGCAGGAGACATCCGTAACTTGGGAAAGAGATTTACATTTTCATGTTCCCAAGATGCTGATAATGACTTTAATTTTGGGTTTGACTCTTAAAGTCTAAGTAGCAAAGTTAAAATATTTTTTTAAATACTGTGATCTTTAATTCATAAACACATTACAGGTTTTGTGAGGCAAATTGGAGATCCATACACTAGACAAAATCAAAACCAGAAAGCTAAGCAATCTTAGTATCATCACTTCACAGGTACTGACTGTATATTCTTAACCTAAACACCAACATCCAGCCGCACCTGGAACTGGGCGTGTGTGGGTTGTGTCTGTCATTTGTGATGGGGTGACATAAAAATCTGAATTTGTAACCAATTCCCATATGAACCCATCATCTTCAGCAGACTTTTTTGTTTAAAAGGCAATTTTTAAAAAGGTATCATATATGTACCAATTTTTCCAGTCTTGTGCCAAAGATTCCAACTTTCTCTGCTCTCCATTTACCAATCCTTTGCTAATTAAAGGATGCAGTTTTTTGTTTTTTTTTTTGAGACAAAGTCTCACTATGTCACCCTTGGTAGAGTGCCATGGTGTTGCAGCTCACAGCAACCTCAAACTCTTGGGCTCAAGCAATTCTCTTGCCTCAGCCTCCCGAGTAGATGAAATTATAGGTGCCCACCACAATGCCCCACTATCTTTAGAGACGAGGTCTCTCTCTGCTCAGGGAAAGTTAAAATGTTTTAACAGTATTTCCTACTTGGCACCAGTACTTCCCTTTGAGAATATTGTAACCTGCAGCATACTATTTATTTGAAAGTTTACCTTGCATTTGTAATAGTACTTCTGGGAAAATCTCCAGAGAAAATCATTTCATTGTCAAGTCAAGTGCACCTGATGAATACAGAAAAATACCAGATTGTACTTTTAAACACATGATGTTTTCTCAAGTTCTTTTTGCTGTACAAAGTGGTTGTAGATCAAATCCTCTGCTGATTCCCAGTGGCGTCTTTACAGTTTGTATCACGTTGGCTTTGCCTGTGTCAGTGTCATTTTACTGTTTTGATCACGAGCCAGCATCTGTTAGTATTACATACCAATTTATATTGCATATACACTCCTGGGGTACAGGGCATAATTCATTTATCTCACACTCATTAAAACCCCTGCCATGTTCAGGGGTGCCCTTCTGTAAGGACACCCTGGCAGTCTGACTCTGTGGACTGCACTGCACCATTCAAACATAATTCAACCAGTCAGTACATCTATATGAATTTTAGCATGAACCTTGGACTAACCATTTTTGGTCATTACATGAGAACAATATTCAGACCCGAATACCTGCAAATGGGAAGGCCTCAATTGAGCATATGGAGATTTCAACCACTAATATAACACCAGCAAAGCTTTGGCATCAAGTAGGAAGAATGATAAGGGGACCACTAAAAGCTGACATCAAATATGTGTTTTTCACAGTACAATAAATATAAAAATCAAGACTATGTACATATGTGAGAAAAATGTTTATTCGTATTTATAAGATACTTTATATCAAAGAATTGCTTAACTCTAGTAAAAACATAGTGATATTTTTAATTAAAAAATCAGAATTCTTGGTTTGCTGCTAATTTTTCACTCCCTTGCTGATGTAGCTTTTTTCTCAATACCGACACCACAGTTACCCAACAATGGAGAAAGATGCCCATGTCTGTCTCCCTCTCCTTTTAGCCTTTGACATTTCTGAAAGTCTTTCAATATTGTATATTTTTGTGTCAATTGTATACATTTGTTGAATCATAAATTTATCCTACTTTCTATTTTGTACAGCAATGAGTGAAAATTTGACAAGCTCTAAGCTTGTATATCCAAAACGTATATCCAACTGATATGCATCTTATATGAAAGTTTTGGGAATGAAAAGAAATGGTGTGAATATAAAAAAAAGTTCCTACTATATTTTTAAAATTTGATTATTACAGACCTTTGAACATTAGTTTAAGCACATTTACCATAATCTATCCATTTGAAATTTGATAAGACATTTGTCAGCTTATTTTTTTTTTTTTTAAAGAGACCCAGCCTCACCGTGTTGCCCAGACTGGATCATAGTTTTAGTTGTGCAATCATGGCTCACTGAATCACTGAAGTTCAGGGCCACGTGATCCTTCTCCCTCAACAACCCAAGTAGTTGGAATTATACGCACATACCACCCCACTAAGGTAATTAAAATTTTTTTTCTAGAGATGGAGTCTTGCTTCATTGCCCAGGCTGATCTTGAACTCCTGGCCTCAAGAATTCCTCTTGCTTGGGCCTCCTAAAGTGATAGGATTACAGGCTTAACCCATCCTGCCTAGCCTGTCAACTCATTATTTAGAAATTGACTCTATAAATAAGACTCTGTAAAACCAAGTCAACAAGTAACTACCTTAGTCAATTATGTGATGATTAGTAATTGTACTTACTCTCCTTTTGCTTAAGATATAACAGGGCCAAATGCAATGTTACAATCAATTCTGATATAGTACAATAAAAGCCATTATAAAAAAAAAGGTGCAGGTGCTATGGAAACAGATTTAGAAGATGAATTCTTACCTAAAATGAAATTTTAACATGCTTTTAGAAGAGAAAAATAAGAATGTTCCACTCAAATTAGTTAACATATATGATGACTAGGAGTTTGGAGAGAAAGATCATATGTAAGAAAATAAAGGAGTATTTGATTTTAGTGTAAATTTGATGAGGGGGGGATAGATGGCAAAAGACTGAAGAGTAAAGTAGGGTCAAATGGAAAACCTCAACCCACGATAAGGCTTTGTGGACTTTTTGCTAAGAACAGTGGAGAGCTACTGAAGAATTGAAAGTGTACCAGTGATCTCTGTCTCTGAGAGAAAGAAAGGAGACAAGGCCCACATAATGCACAGTAGGTAGCTATTTATTGGCGTAATCTAGTTAAGAGATGTTTTCTGAACTAAGTAGAGGTGATGGTCATGGCTTTTCAGCCAAAAGAAAAAATCAAAATCAATTTAAAACTTAGTTTCCTTCCTTTAATTTTAGACTATGGAAAAACCCTTTCAATATTTCTTTTAATTCCTCTGTTTTTGCCCCTCTTAATTGTTACCGTTGGTGTTCCTGTTGATTCTCCATCACGAAACCCATGGACAGAGAATTGAAATGTTGCTCTATGTCCGTCCTAAGGTTCATGGTGATAATTACTGTGAGATGGGAAGAAGGGAAAGTCCTCGAGAGGCGCAGTCCTCGTTCAGTGTCAGATCTTTTGAATGTGAAGTTTCACAGTCAAGACTCCCGGTATGGTCCACAGAGCTCAATGGGGTCTCCAGGTAACTTCAGGGAGTCTACACGATGAATCGAATTTCATAATATTACTAAGGTGTTATTTACCACAGGGTTGCTCTTTTTATTGATGGTGCAAAAGGAGTGGCTAGTGAAACTATTGGCAGTGGTTTCACTAACCAAAAATGGTTCATCAGAGTTTAACAATAATCACTTGTAGCCATTGTATTCTTCACTTACAATAAGAAATACATAAAGAAAATCCATGTCACTTAGCAGTGTTCTTGATAAAGCAATTACTAACTTTATTAAATTTGAACCCCCGAGCACCTATCTTTTTAATGAACATAGGACCAAAAATAACATGCCCCGCATACAGACGACCTCCGGGAAAAAGAAGAAATGTAAGAAAAAGAGAAAACGTCATATGTTGTCTCATTTGCAAGTTGAAATAGCCAATATTTTCATGGAATACCATTATCAACTCAAAGAACAAAGAGACAGAAAAGCTATGGTTACTAGATTTGCTTATTTGGCAGACACATCAGTAATGAAAAAAATGAGCCTCACACTTGACAGAAAACCATTGACATTATTTACTGTCAATGATAAAATTTAAATTTTCAAGTAAAAATGAGAAATTTGGAAAGCTAGTTTCTGCTAGTAGTAAGCTTGACATCTAAGACAGATTTTCTTGATGAGATTGGAATGACATTTTAAAAAATAAGACTTTTTGATTTAGTCTAATACAATATGTTAACATATGGAAGATCTGCCTAACTCTGTATGTTAGTACGTTCCGTGCAGGCACGCATGATGATGCATTGACAAAAGACTCATTCAAGGTGCATTTTTGTGTTACAGAGTTAAGAATTCTTTGTATTAGTTTTATAGGGCTTCCATAATGAAATACCACAGATGGAATGGCTTAAACAACAGAAGTTTATTTTCTCATGGTTCTAAGAGCTAGACGTTTGAGATCAAGGTGCTGTCAGGTTCAGTGTCTCCCGAGGCCTCTCCCCTTGACTTGCAGATGGTTGTCTTCTCTCTGTGTCCTCACATGGCCTTTTCTCTGCATGCTCATCCTTGTTGTCTCTCCCTTTTCATATAAAGACACCAGTCCTACTGGATTAGATCCATACTATTATGACCTCACTTAACCTGAATTTCCTCTTTAAGAGCCCTGTCTCTAGAGATCATCTCTAGATATAGCCACATTTGAGGATAGGACTTTAACATATGAAATTGTGAAGGGACACAACTCGGTCCATTGCAATCTGATTTCAGATATCACATTGAAATCAACTTTTAAGCATTAACATTTGCCATTATTCTATAACTTCAAACAATAAATAGACTGTATTTACCTAGTTAAACTACGGAAATAATTCTCCTTTTCCAAGCCGGGTGTCTTTGTAAAGCCATACTTTCTTCATGTGTGTCAACCAAAATAGCTCATCATAGACAAATTCAGTACAGAAGCAGATATGAGTATATAGCTGTCTTGTGTTAAGCCACACATTCAAGAAATTTACAAAAATTTGCACCTGTGCCACTATTCTACCTTTTTTTTGTTTCCAGAGAGACAGTGATTTATCATAAAAATATGATTTGTAATGGAACTTTCATTCTTAATATTAATGAATGAGTCAATAATTTTCTGTATTAATATCTAACATGGTGAATATCAATAAATAAATTACACATATACAAAAGCTTTTGGGGGTCCTCCATAATTTCTATGTCCAAAGGGTTACTGAGACTGCAAAGTTTAATATATGCAGCTTTAAAATACCAGCATGAAAGTTGGATATGTGGGTTTAGAACATGTGGCCATCCTGAAAATGGTCCATCCAATTCAAAGAACAAGTAAGAAGACAGAAGTAACTGATAAAGGAGGCTGAAGAATACCTATATTATTATTATTTTTGAGACAGTATGGCTTTGTTGTACAGTGGCTCAATTATAGTTTCTGTAGCCTCCAACTTTGGGGTTCAAGCAATGCCTCCTGCCTCAGCCTCCCAAGTATCTGGGATTACAGGTGTGTGCCCCCACACCTATTTCTTTTTTTTTTTTTGAATCCCTGTTTAAAGGAAAGAAGGAAAGAAAGGAGAATGAACAAATAAGACAAGGAAAGAATTCAATTGGACAGGGACAGAAAAGTATTCCCTATGCTATGGCATCAAGGAGTTTGATTGTGTTCAGCTTATTGGAAGCGATATTAGGGGAAAGGCCAAGAGCTAGGAATAAATGTGAGTTCTCTTCAGCTTCTGCCTTTTCAGCATTCAGATGAGAAAGCAGGACTAGGCGGAGACTTTCTATAAAGGAAAGCTTCTGGATAACTGAGCCCCATTATTATTTTTCATTGTCCATGCCCGTGAGGTTCATTATCAAACAATAATAGAATCAACCTAGAATAACTAGGGCTTCTCTTTTGACATTGTCTGGGCTATGTTTGAATTATGTATATTGACAAATATTAAAGTTCTTTCGCTTTAACTGCCTCTTATGTACAACTCCTCCTGCCCACACAGAGAGACTCAACATTCACACGTACATACACGCACATGAGAGTCCATACCTGTTTCTGAGAACTTGGATAAGAGCAATGCTAGGAGGTTTATTGTTTGTGTAACAACATGAATCACTTGTGATCAGTTCTGAGTCCCAAAACATGGCCTGAGGGTGAATCCACCTTCAACTCCATTAAATTTATGTGCATGTATCCTAGATATGTTTTCTGAATCAGTCAGAACATTAGTATTTTCACTGTGACAGACCTTCAAATATTTGAAGACAGTCATTACATGATCTTTAACTCTTTGGTCCACCAAGGTAAATATCACCAATTATTTCAAGTAATTCTCAGATGACAAGATGTTCATTACTTCATCCACCCTGATAACTCCCTTCAGGACATATCATGGTGTATTAATATCTCTTGTAAATATTACCCCAGTTTTCAGGTGTTGTTTGCATTAGTACATGTACACTGGGACTACTGTGCTTCCCGGCAGAGGCACCACACTGCTTTAATAACCTAAGAAAGCATCTTATCACTGTATGATTTGTCTGGCATGGCATAGAGGATACTCCGTTTTGGAGATGCATGTTGTGATACAGAATACTTACTTTTACCTTTTATATCTTTCTCTCTCTCTCTGTCTCTCTCTCCCTCTCTCCCTCCCCCCCTCTCAGTATATCAGGATACATAACATTTTTTAGAAAATACCTTGAAAATGGCCTTTAGGAGAGAAGAAAATAGTCATAAATTTTACCCAAGTGGCACTACTCCAGGTAATTATGCAGATAATTTATAATAAAAAGGAACCCTGCTTGTGGTTGCCTTCACTTGGACATCACTATCTGTCTGTGGAGAATTCTTCTTCTCATCTGTAGCCCTCCTCCTGAAAGTAATGACTACATTACTTTCAGACCTATTATTGTAAGTCCAAATCTAATTACTTGTCTGAGCTACTTCAAAACCTTCAGGAATACCCATCAATTGCAGGGCCAAATCTCAGCTTCTAACCGGACATCCACGGCCATTCACAGTCCGGGTCCTGCAGGTGATTCCTTCCCTCCCAGCTTCAATCACACAGAATTGGGTGGGGTGGGGGGATCCTCACACCTCTGGCTGTAACTTTTCAGATGTACAGGAAGGAGATTTGGGCAAGCTGAGAATGGGCTAATAGTCCATATCATCTCGAGGTTTTTCAAATGTAACACGCCCTTCTCCTCCTTCTGAGATTTCCTGTTCCCATCATGAATGTGACTGCAGTAATGAGTCACTTTTGATACTGGGATGGTGCCATGGTCGCTGGTTGTATTAAAAAAGGTAAACAGTGGAGCATCATTTCTCTCCTTATCTATGTGTTTTATAAAAATCAAAATCTTTTAGAATTCTGCTTAAAAGTTACATTTTTTATGAAGCCCTCTGTGTTTCTTATCTTTATAGCACATTGAAGTGGGTCGAACTATGTTGTATTTTAGATGACTATTGTTTGGCCTTCCAGAAATTCAGTGTAATACGCTTCCATAAACTGGTGATTCATAAGCACACATCTCACTGCATTTTAATCCTTTGCTTTTAAGTTTGTCTCAGACTTAGACTGGTATGTCTTGGGTGTGAAAAACATATTGTATCCCTGACATCCAGCACTATTGTCTGGCATGTAGCAAATGTTCAGTAAATAAGTATTGAACAAAGTGATGGTATTTTCTGTTAGAAAAATTTAAACCTAATATTCAGTAATAGTAGAAACATTATATTTTGCATCCATCAAGAGAAAGTTTATCATAAAAACATGAGTGAACAGAGTAGAACTTGCAGAATAACAATGACAAGGTTACAAAAAAATGTGAGCATCGTTTATGCAAATGGAAGATGAAAAAGATGAAATATGAGTGTTAAGGTGAGTGATAGAATTAGGATTATTTTTCTAATTTTAAAATATTTTTCTTAACAATATTTTAAAAAGAAGTACCTTTTAAAGATTGTATTAATTGCATGGTAAGTATGTGTCATACTATTCACTTACTATGGAGGGAATAGAATATCGTAAGTCTTTGCGTCTCCCTATATTTTGCACAGTATTTGTGTTTTATAAATAATCAGTAGCTATCTGTTAAATGAATGAAAATTCTAAGTAGCCAAGTGACATATTTTAAGGGAAATAATAGCCAGAAAATATTTTGTTAAGGAACTGCCACAAGCTAAAATCAAACTTTTTTCAGTGAATTGAGCAGCTCTGGTAAAATGAGTAAAATGGACCTTATACTGTTTGATGCCTTAGTTCTATAGACCCCCAACCTGTGCCTTGTGGGTGCTTGTGAGGCCACACCTCTTAGGACAGTTTGACTAAAGCACAGGAAGGATCTATGGGAGGGAAGATGGCAAGTTATTGATTTTGCTTTTTGACTTTTTTCTTTTTGTGTCTTGAGTGAAATTATTAAAAGAATAAAAGCAGATGTGCCCATGTCTGGAATTTCTGTCTCTTTGAGTGCTGCCAGAGTTGAGTTTCCATAGATATCCAGGGCAGCTGGAGAATCCAGCTTTGACCCCTGGTTGTGAGCACTGTTTCTGAAGTAGAGCTGCTTGGTTAGTACTCAGGTCTGAGTAGAGGTTATGGTTCTAGAAAAGCCACTCTCTTTTCTTGTGTCTCTTTCCTTTTTTTGCTTCTTTTTCATCCCTCTATACCAATCTTCTCCCCTATGAGAACTACATGAATTGAATTCACTGAAACACAGTGGCAACTATGCGGTAAGAAGTGGTTAAATCAAGAGCCTTTATTCTGGGTGGAGTGCAGGGCTTGCTTGCCTTTGGACAGTGGTCCCTTGCGGGAACACAATTGAGAGAAATTGTCATAGCTCACGGGTCCCAAAGTGATGCTTTGACCTAATTAGTTTATTTTCACTGCTGTGTAAAAAGGTCCTAGAGAAAAAAATAGACCTTTCCAGGTGTGAGCTATTACCCTAAAATAGCACTTCCCACCTGCAGTCGTCTGGGATCATTGTCCATTAGTAGATGTCAGAGGACACATTGTCTTCTATCCGAGACTCAGAGGACTGGCAGACATTATTTGGAAAAAGGAACATGATATATTTGTCTGATAGAAACTATGCCTATCTAATCTCTATGGAAAAACATGAATAATTTATCTTGCAAATTTTAAAATTAGCATGTAGAATATCAAACAATAAAAACTAGCTACCCATGCCCCTCTATTCCTGTTAGTTCACATTATGTTTTAGAAAGCCAGTGTGTCTTAAAATTTTAAAGTAACCCAGTGCAGAGTAAGAAAATCATCGAATTTTTTTAATTAATAGGAAACAGTATAGGGCAAAATGTAATGATAGCTATAACAAATAACATTTGGTACAAAACTAATAGTGCATTCATACAACTAGGAATCAATCAAAACCCTATTTGACATGAATCATATAAGAAAAAAAAATAGAATTCAAAGGGGGATTAAACCACCAGACTGAATAGTAATTCCTTCTGGCTTGTTAACTCAATGGATTCATGTCTTACCAGCCTCATTGGAGGCCATCGTGTCTTCCTTTTCCTAGTCTCCATTGCAACAGAGCATGTCTGTTTGTTTGTTTGGGCAATTAATATGTTTTCCCAGTTTCCCTAGCAGAGCTTACTGTACTATTTAGCCACCATACAATGTTAAGGAGAATTACAGCCTAGAATTTACCAGCAATGTCATGTGTGTTTTAATCAGATTAAAATGTTAGGAAATTGGTCTTAGAGTATGACGGCTGAAATGTTGGACATAACCAATTGCAGCATAACTAGAAGTTTAGTTTAGTGCTAGAAACCAGACTAGAGTCATTGTCAGCAAGTCAGGGGAGATGGTGAAACTTTATTTTGCCTCTGAGATTTATAACCTGTCATTGCTATTATATTTAAAGAGGACACATTCTTTTCAGTAAAAATGTTGGCCATAATCATCATTGCAAAATTCAGAAACATATTTTTTAAAACTAAGAAAGAATCATAGGATGGAGTAAACAAATATTCTCGTCATCGACTTTAATATTGATATATACCATGATTAAGACATAAAGGGTAATCTCTAAATACAATGATTATGATGTAGTTGTTTAAATAGTTAAAATATAGGAAGTTGTAAGTAAATAAAACAATTGGGTATGTATGTCAATATAATAATTAGAATGCAGTATTTTTTAATGAGTTGTCCTATATAAGTTGTCCTTATATTCATAAGCTTGCAGCAGAGAGAAATCTCAGTGTATGAGCTCAGGTGCTGAAGTGTGTAAGAAACACAGTTGTTTTTTTTTTTTGTTTTGTTTTTTGTTTGTTTTTTTGTCTTGCTGAACGTAATTTATATTCTGGGCCCCAGTTCTGTCAAGTGGCAGAAACTCAGTCTCAATCAGCCATAACTGACTGTCCTGAAGGACTGTGTCTACAAAATACCAGGTGGGGGGCCATCTGGCCCTCAGTGTCATCAGCTCTTCCTGCTGGTACCCACTGAGGCTTCCTCCTTCTAGTCTGCTGTGTGGTCACTGGTCCTTGCACGTTGCTGCTGCCACCTCCTTATCTTCCTTCCAAGGACACGTTAGGGCTGCTGGCTCTCTGTGTTCTTTTCACTGGAGCAATTTTGTTTCTCCTGTATTGCTCCAGGCTAAGGTAACTGAGCTGCCCTCAGCCTACCAGCCCAGTCAGACTTTGCTCTTCACGAGCCTCAGGTCATCAGAGGCTTTTATCATTCTCTTTCAATATCAGGGCTTATGCAGTGGGTATCACTCAAACAAGAAGTTTTACTTTAAAAACATAACTCTTTCTCATTGATATCACACACTTCTAGGCTCTTCTTTTTTACCCCTCATTTTTTTCCTCTTCCCAGCCTCTGGAATTTTGCCCAGGAGAGAGAGCAGATATGGCAGGAACAGCTTCTTTACTCACTATACATTCTTCTCAATCATTCTGGATTTTGAAACTCAAAATCTAATAGGTAAATCTTATTTCTATTGAATTCTAATGTGTCACCTACTACTTGAGACAATGAACATAAAACATTCTCCCATTGAATTAGGGGCAGGCACACAAGATAAAAGACAATAATAGAAATAGAAGTCACACTGGCCATATAATAATATACAAACCCATAGAGATAACTTTCAGGTAATCAGGTTTAAAATTAATTAAGCCTATGTTATACATTTACACATAGGATACTGAACAACATACAGATGTTTCACCTCTATCCATGTTGGATAGTGGATGATATAGCAAATGTATTCCTAGATTGGAAAATGTTTATTCTTGTAGTAGCCATTGGAAACACACCGACAGCTTCCCATTAGAATGCAGCTCTGTGTCGACAAAGTGTGAACGGCTAACCAGACGTAATCTTGCTTTATCCAATAGTACACTGTGAAGTACCTCTGGGAATGCAGGCGTCTTAGATAATGCTCCCTAAAACCACGTCTCTGACCTGAAGAATTAGAAGTTGATGAGCAGAGATTCTGGATTGTGCTACATGAGAAAGATCTGGAAGATTTGGCTTTATTTTAGTCATAGTATTTAAAGCAAATGATTTGGAAAGTAGAAGAGCAGCTGTCATGTTTGGAAGCTCCTTATGAAACCCAAAGAGATTTTACAGAGGACCAGCCCACTTCCAGATAGTAGCATCCATAAGTAGCCTCATCATTTTTCTGAAAGAGAATTTTAGTTATGTAGCAGTATGTGACTGCCTTAATTTAGTACCCAGAATCTCATGACATAGATAATAGCAGTAATTGAGAAAAATTTCTTCTAGTTACTATTAGGAGTTGGCCATAATGCTGGAATAATTTTCATTGTGCTCCCCTGGAACATTTCAGTACTCATTAGTAAGACTGTAGGTAAATACACTTGATAATAATATCCTCATTTAGTTCATCCTTAAATGGAGTAATTCCATAGTAGGTCATTTGGCTAACATTTGCCAAAGATAAAAACAATAATTAGGTGTAGAATAGTTACACTAGCTGGATAAGTAATAGTTACATAAATAGATGATGAATGGATGGACAGATGGATAGATAGATGGGAATAGATGAAGATATTTCACCTTCAGGAAAAGATTGAATGGGCACTAAAACCAGTTTTTTGTTGTGGCCTCTTCACAATTATCATCATAATAAATCCGTATGTGATGCATAACAAGAATGCCTGCATGCTAATTAAGTCTACAATGACTTGAAATCATAAAGTCATACATTAAAAAATACATTGTGTGAAGGGAAGATAAATGGCTGTCAAGATGTCAGGATGTCATCTACTCTGCCTTGATCCCTGTGGTACCAATATGCAGATTTTATTGTGCTCAATTAGCCTGACCCTAGCTTGTTTCTGTTCATTTTTAATTTATTTATATATAATCATTGAAAGTATAAAACATGTTATATTATTTTATGAAGCTTTTTCACAACACTGATGAATTAATTCACAAATATTTTTTAACCTTATTGATGTCAGAACCGTGTTCTAGGAACCTAAATCTTTTTTTTTTTTTTCCTTTATTTTTTATTGTTGGGGATTCATTGAGGGTACAATAAACCAGATTACACTGATTGCATTTTTTAGGTAAAGTCCCTCTTGCAATCGTGTCTTGCGCCCAAAAGGTGTGGCACACACCAAAGCCCTACTCCCCTCCCTCCTTCTCTCTCTTTGCTCTTCCTTTCTGATTTCATTTCTTTTTTTTTATTTTTTTTAAGCAGGAACTCAACTTTATTGCGTCAAGCAGCTGCTTATATAGAGCATGGGGAAGGGGCAGGGAAAGAAGGTGGGGGATGAAGTGAGTGACAGGGTTGGGCCAATGGCATGGTACCACATTGGCTGAATCTAGGTAGAGGCAGTTTCAGGCTGGGCCTTGCTGAGTCATTGCTATGCGGAAGTAGCTCGATGAATCTACTTCTAGTCAGGCTTGGGAAATTGCACTAGGCCTCAGGCACATGTCAGGGCCCAACAATTCCCTCTTTTGTTTTTTGTATGGCGGAAAAACATAGCCCCTGTCTTAGGTTGCCTGCTCTTACAGTTTCAGTCTTACCCGTTATGGGGATACAAACATCAATGGTTTGGTCCCTGTCTTAGGTTGACTGCACGCAGAGTGATCTTACCCATCTTTGGGTACTATGAATGTAATTCACCATGCAGCCTCTCCATATCCTCTTAGGTTGTCCCAGTTTTGGGAATCTTACCCATCATTGGTGCTACAGAGGGCGGTGAAGAATAATAGTTAGATTCTTGGTTAATGAGCCGGTGACATCGGACCTCAACCTGATTTAACTGCCTCTAACCTTTTTTAAGGATACAGGGCCTAAAGGTGAAGGGTAAATATCTTGTTCAGCATGTCTGGATCTTAGTTCAAGAAGGTCAGTAGTGGAATAGCCAGGCCTGATGCTCCTTTGCTTCATGAGTGAAAAATTTGGCTGAGACAATCAAGCCTGCACCTTATTAAGAGAGCAGTCATATTTTGAAAAAGACTGAACTTTTTTAAATGCCTTTTAGGAAATTAGGGTGCTTCAAGTATATATTGTTGAAACCATGTTTAAGAAAATACTTAAAGTAGAAATGTTTTAGTTGGTTCTGAGTCAGATCTTCAGTGAGTGTTATGTTTTGGAATATTTAATGAAATGTGATTTTAGAAGAAATAATGGAGTTCCAAACACAGATTTTTTTTTCTTTTATTTTAGTTGAAATGTAATAATTATACAAATTTAGGGGATACATGTGATATGCGTCTACAATATGTAATAATCAAATCAGGGCACTTAGCATAAATGTACTTCAAACATTTATGATTTCTTTGTGTTGAAACCATTCAAAAATTTCTCTTTTAATTATTTGCAAATATAAAACAAATTATTTTTACTCTAACAGGTCTATTTAACACTAGCACTTATTCCTTTCATATATCCATAATTTTCTTAACCAACATCTCTCCATCCTCCTCTCCCCCTACCATTTCCAGACTCTAATACCACTGTCCTACTTGCTACTTTTATGTGCTCAACTATTTTAACTCATACGTATGAGTCAGAACTCTCTGTGTCTGACTTACTTCTTTTTAACATGCTGTCCTCTAGGCTCATTTACTTTGCCATGAATGATAGGATTTCATTCCTTTTTTATGACTGTATAGTATTTTATAATATATGTGTGTATAAATGTGTGTGTGTGTGTGTGTGTGTGTGTATACATACATAACACATTTCCTTAATCCATTCATCTGTGGATGGACATTCCAGTTGAGCCCATATTTTAGCTATTGTGAACAGTGCTACAATAAACATTGGAGTGCAGATTATCTCCTCCAGGCAAAGCTTTCATTTCCTGCGGATAAATAGTCTGTAGTAGAATTGCTAGATCACATGGAAGTTCTATTCTTAGGCTATTGGGAGACACTTAGCTTTTTTTTTTAAATGGCTATATCAATTTACAATATGTAAGAGTCCTCATTTCTTCACATCCTCACCAACATTTGTTATTTTTTTCTTATTTATAACTAAGGTGAGGTAATATCTCATTGTCTTCTGATTTTCATTTTCTCTGATGATTAGTGATGTTGAGCTTTTTTTCATATACCTGTTGGCCATTTTTATGCCTTCTTTTGAAAATATCTATTCATATCTTCTGTCCATTATTTAATTTATTTATTTATTTATTTATTTAGAGACAGAGTCTCACTTTTATCACCCTTGGTAGAGTGCCATGACATCACAGCTCACAGTAACCTCCAACTCCTGGGTTTAGACGACTCTCTTATCTCAGCCTCCCAAGCAGCTGGGACTACAGGTGCCTGCCACAATGCCCAGCTATTTTTGTTGTTGTTGTTGTTGAAGTTTGGCTGGGGCTGGGTTTGAACCCGCCACATCAGTATATAGGGCCAGCGCCCTGCTCACTGAGCCACAGGCGCCACCCCATTGCCCATTATTTTTAATCTTTTTTATTTTTATTTTGCTCTTGAGTTGTTTGAGTTCTTTATATATTCTGGTATCATCCTAACGTCAAATGCACAGTTTGCAAATAGTTTCTCTCATTTTGTAGGGTATCTCTTCACTCTGCTGGTTTTATCCCCTTGCTGTACAGAAGCTGTTTAGTCTCAGCTAGTCCAAGTTGTCTATTTTTGCATTTGTCTTTTATCTGTGCTTTTGAGCTCTTATCCAAAAAGTCTTTTCCTAGACCAGAGTCATGAAGTATTTCCCCAACATTTTCTTGTAGTAATTTCATGGTATTGAGTTTACTGTTAAGTCTCTTAATTCATTTTGAGTTGATTTTTGTATATGGTGAGATATAGGGGTCTAGTTTTATATTTCTGAAATATAAAAAATATAAAACTGTGAAAACACAGTTTTCAAAGCAGCATATATTGAAGAGTCTGTCCTTTCCCAATGACCAAGATTTTATAGATTCTTTGTTTGCAATTTTGCAGAATTTCCCCCTTCTCTGAAGATATTTCTAATTATTTTATTAACACAGAAGAACTCTCAAATATCAAGGATTGTTTTTCAGTAAGAAAGTATTCAGAAATGCTCAAAATAACTGGGTTATAGATTTCATGTGAAAGTCATAAATTAGGTTCATAGTATGGCTGAGTACATTGGATAATTTTTCTTCCTTTCTTGAGATACTTTACTAAGAAGAATAAGTTCCAGCTCCATCCATGTAAACATGAAAGAGGTAAAGTCTCCATCTTTCTTTAAGGCTGCATAATATTCCACGGTGTACATATACCACAATTTATTAATGCATTTGTGGATCTATGGGCACTTGGGCTATTCCATGACTTAGCAATTATGAATTGGGTTGCAATAAACATTCTGGTACAAATATCTTTGTTATAATGTGATTTTTGGTCTTCTGGGTATATACATAGTAGAGGAATTATAGGATTGAATGGCAGGTCTATTTTTAGATCTCTAAATGTTCTCCAAATATCTTTCCAAAAGGAATGCATTAATTTGCATTCCCACCAGCAGTGTAGAAGTGTTCCCTTTTCTCCACATCCACGCTAACATCTCTGGTCTTGGGATTTTGTGATATAGGCTAGTCTCACTGGAGTTAGATGATATCTCAAAGAAGTTTTGATTTGCAATTCTCTGATGATTAAAGATGATGAGCATTTCTTCATATGTCTGTAGGCCGTGCGCCTGTCTTCTTCAGAGAAGTTCCTCTTCAAGTCCCTTGCCCAGCCTGAGATAGGATCACTTGTTGTTTTCTTGCTTATACGTTTGAGTTCTCTGTGGATTCTGGTTATTAAACCTTTGTTGGAGACATAACCTGCAAATATCTTTTCCCATTCTGAGGGCTGTTTGCTTGTTTTTCATACTGTGTTCTTGGCTGTGCAGAAGCATTTTAGTTTGATCAGGTCCTAGTAGTGTATTTTTGAAGCTGCTTCAATTGCCCGGGGGGTCCTCCTCATAAAGTCCTTGCCCAGACTGATTTCTTCAAGAATTTTCCCTGAACTCTCTTCTAGTATTTTTATAGTTTCATGTCCTAAGTTCAAATCTTTAATCCAGTGAGAGTCTATCATAGTCATGGTGGAAGGTGTGGGTACAGTTTTAGTCTTCTACAGGTTCTCAGCCCCATTTGTTAAATAGGGAATCTTTTCCCCACTGAATGTTTTTAATTGACTTGTCAAAGATCAAATAATGATAAGTAGTTGGATTCATCTGTTGGTTCTGTATTCTGTTGCAGACATCTATTTCTCTGTTTTTGTGCCAGTACCATGCTGTTTTGATCACTATCAATTTCTAGTATAGTCTGAGGTCTGGTAGCATGATTCCTCCTGCTTTGTTTTTATTTCTGGGTAATGTCTTGGCTATTCAAGAAGTATTATTTTTTCAAAATATTTAAAGTATGACAGTGGAGCTTTAATAGGGACTGCATTAAAATTGTCTATTGCTTTGGGTACTATGGACATTTTAACAATGTTGATTCTTCCTTGCCATGAGCATGGTATATTTTTCCATTTATTAACATCTTCAGCTATTTCTTTTCTCAGAGTTTCATAGTTCTCTTTATAGAGCTCTTTCAAGTCCTTTGTTTGATAAAACTTTAAATATTTCGTCTTCTTTGGCACTACTGTTAATGGAGTAGAGTCCTTGAATGTTTTTTCAGCTTGACTATTGTTGGTATACATAAAGGCTACCGATTTATGGATGTTGATTTTGTAACCTAAGACACTGCTGTATTCCTTGATCACTTCTCAGAGTTTTATAGTAGAATCCCTGGTATTTTCCAGATATACAATCATATCATCTGTGAAGAGCAAAAGTTTGATGTCTTCTGACCCTAGATGGATACCCTTGACTGCCTTTTCTTCCCTAATTGCAATGGCTAAACCTTCCATTACAATGTTAAAGAGTAGTGGAGACAGTGGGTTGTCTGGTTCCTGATCTGAGTGGAAATGATTTCAATTTAACTCCATTCAATACAATATTGGCTGTGGGTTTGCTGTAGATGGCCTCCATCAGTTTAAGAAATATCCCTTCTATACCAATTATCTTAAGTGTTCTGATCGTGAAGGGATGCTGGATATTATTGAAAGCTTTTTCTGCATCAATTGAGAGAATCATATGGTCTTTGGTTTTTAATTAGTTTATGTGCTGAATTATACTTATAGATTTACGTATACTGAACCAGCCTTGAGACCCTGGGATAAAACCGACTTGGTCATGATTTATAATTTTTTTGATGTGTTGCAGGATTCTGTTTCATAGGATCTTATTGAATATTTTCGCATCTATATTCATTAATGATATTGGTCTATAATTTTCTTTTCTTATTTGGTATTTTCCTGGTTTGGGGATCAGGGTAAAGTTTGCTTCATAGAATGTGTTGGGTAGTCTTCCTTCTTTTTCTACATTTTGGAACAGGTTGAGTAATATAGGTACTAGTTCCTTTTTAAAGGTTTGGTAGAATTCTGACAAGAAGCCATCTGGTCCCGGGCTTTTCTTTTTAGGGATATTTTGTGCGATTGATGCTATTTCAGAACTTGATATTGGCCTGTTCAACATTTACACTTGATTCTGGCTAAGTATTGGAAGGTGACGTGCTTCCAAGTATTGGTCAATTTCCTTCAGATTTTCATATTTCCGAGAATAAAATTTTTTGTAATATTGATTTAGGATTTTTTTAATTTCTGAGGAGTCTGTTGTTATTTTGTATTTGTCATTTCTGATTGATGAGATTAGAGAGTTTACTCTCTTTTTCCTGGTTAGGTTTATCTATTTTATTGACCTTTTCAAAAAACCTACTTTTTGATTTATTGATCTGTTGTATAATTCTTTTGTTTTCTATTTCATTTAATTCTGCTCTAATCTTGGTTATTTCTTTTCTTCTACTGGGTTTGCGGTTGGAATGTTCTTCCTTTTCCAGTTGCTTGAGATGTCCCATTAAGTTATTAACTTCCTCTCTTTCCGTTCTCTTGAGGAAGGCTTGTAGTGCTATAAATTTCCCTTTTAGGACTACCTTTGTGGTATCAGAGGTTCTGATAATTCATGTCTTCATTGTTGTGTTGTTACAAAAATTTGACGATTTCCTTCTTAATCTCATCTCTGACCCAGCTATCATTCAGCATAAGGTTATTTAACTTCCTTGTTTTTGTATGAGTATTCAGATTCCTGTTGTTACTGAGCTCAACTTTTTTTCCATGGTGGTCCGAGAAGATGCAAGGAAAAATTTCTATTCTTTTAAATTACTGAGGTTAGACTTGTGACCTAAGATGTGATCGATTTTGGAGTATTTTTCATGAGCTGATGAAAAATATGTGTATTCAGTTTTGCAGGGATGAAATGTTCGTAAGATATCTGCTAAATACAAATGTTGGATGGTTAGGTTTAAATCTACAATTTCTTTGCTCAGCTTCTTATTGGAGGATCTACCCACACTGTCAAAGGAGTGTTGAAAACTCCGACTATTATGGAGCTGAAGGAAATCAAGTTGCTCATGTCTGTTAGAGTTTCTCATATAAATTCAGGTGCATTCTGGTTGGGTGCATAAATATTAATAATTGAAATCTCATCGTGTTGAGTGTTACCCTTAACAAATATGAAGTGACCATTCTTATCCTTCCTTACTTTTGTTGGTTTCAAACCTATTGTGACTGCAAATAAAATTGCAACACCTGCTTTTTTCTGATTACCATTTTCCTGAAATATGGATGACCATATTTTCACCCTGAGTCTATATTTATCTTTTATGGTAAGATGTGACTCTTGTATGCAACAAATATCTGGCCTGAGTTTTTGTATCCAGTCAGCTAACCTGTGCCTCTTTAGAGGACAGTTTAAGCCATTCACATTAATAGAGAATATTGATAAGTCTGGTAAAATTTGGGGTATCGA
>CAUYPK010145849.1:0-15386 GCA_963574355.1 Loris lydekkerianus
CCTTCCTTCCTTCCTTCCTTCCTCCCTTCCTCCCTTCCTTCCTTCCTTCCTTCCTTTCTCCCTTCCTTCTCCCTCCCTCCCTGTCTCCCTCCCTGCCTCCCTTCTTCCCTCTTCCTCCTCCCCCTCTTCTCTCTCTCTTCCTTTTTCTTTCTCCCAAGCCTCAGAAGCCCCTCCTCCCATTAGTGAGTCCCCATTGGGCACAGGCTACATGAGGGCCAAGCTCTTCTTTATGAGGTTGTCCTGGTCAGTCTCCTCCTGGCCTTCTGGAGGGCAGATGGCAGGTAACCAACACCCTACATCTCCTTAGAGCCCAGTTAGCAAAAAAGGAAAAGAAAAGACAGAAACCACTGAATTACAGGATGGACACCATGTTGACAGTGCAGCATACATGCACTGTGGAACGAGACAGACCTCAGTGAAAATCTATGCTCATATCTGCTCTTACTTACCAGGGTATGACTGAAGAAGGGTCACTTGACACGAGTCACTCCTCAACCCTCATCTCTACATCTGGAAAATGGGAATAGCAATATTTCCTGAATAAGGTTACATGAGATTAAAGGGATGAATGCATTGAAAAATGAGCTAAATTCCTACCTTACAGTCAGATCTCAATAAATATTACCCTATTGTTTATTATGGGGAAGACCAAATGTCTCCCTCAAGACAGTCCTGCTTTACACCCACACTTCTGGCCTAACTATTCATTGCATACTCTTTTACTCTCAAGAGGTTCTGGGTTAGACAATAAGTTATGTGAATATTTATTACCATAGGTTTAACTCCCTTCTCCATCTTTGATTCTAGGACTTTGAAAACATGCATGAGTCTGCTGGTTAAGTTTTAGAACCCCCAAGGACCATAGGTGACTTTCTAATGTCAAGGCACAAGAATGTGGTTGATGCCATTGCAGATGGAGGCAAGCAGCTCACAGACACGGAGGAACCTTTATGCTTCACCAGGGAGAATCCTTTCAGCCCCATAACTGGCAGATTCCATGGCTGTACCCATTTGGAGTCAGAGTGGACAAAAGGCCTTAAGAAAGCTAGCATGTGCTCATGGGGGGCATGTGTTTGGGGTAAGCAACCCCTTACTCATCCTGCTGCTTCCTTTCATTTTAAACACAGGCACACACAACACACTCGCGCTGTTGGAAAGAGCTGGGAATAAAAGAACACCGAGCTTAAGAGTGAATTATTCTGACACAATGGGAGTGTGGTGTGAGTGCGTGCCATGGGTATTTATGAGGCTTGGTGGTTATAGTCAAGCAAATCCACCATAAGCCAACTACTCTGGTGGACCTTTTTTTTTTTTCATATTTGAATTGTATAATTTGATCAGTTTTGACTTATGTGTACACCAAAGTGACTACCGCGTTATAACAAATGTTTCCATCGTTGTCAATAATTTCCTTAAGGTCCTTAGTGATGGACATTTTTAGCATTAATGTTTCTGTTTTCAACCCTTAGGCTTGTTTGTAGAGCTCACTCCTATCTTCATTAAAAGCTAACCACTTCAAAACTGTGTTTCAGGCTTCTCCATCAGCCCTAAAAACAAGAGAGTAAACACAGCTTCACTTACTTTGGCAAGCTCACCAAACAGCATTTTCGAGTGTTAACAGCCTTTAATAAGGACTCTCACTGTTGTTAGTTAAACAAACAGCATTAAGTTGAGAAAGGCACTCAGCAGATAGTTATCTCGGTTGGCCTTGCTTGGCTTCTGTGCATTTCTGCCCCAGTAGCCTCTGAAGACAGCTGGCAGTATTAGCCACCCAGGAAACGGAGGCTTTCTTCGACACCTTTTGAGGTCTCACTATATCATCCAAGCTGGTCTCAAACTCCTGGGCTCAAGTGATCCTCCCACCTCAGCCTCCCAAGTAGCTGTGACTATAGACGTGAGCTACTCTGTAGCTTAGAGGCCTTCTTTTTTAAAACCCCCAATTGAAACATGTGATTGTCAATAGGCATTTGTGCCACTTTCAGATGTTTCAGGTCATCTTGGAATCTAAATATTTAAATATTGGGATATCTGGAATATTTTTGTGACTTGCAGCACTAGCCGGGCAGAGGGCTTTAGAAAATCTATGCCCCTTTGTGACTGTATCTGTGAACAGGAACTTAAGTCCTTCAGAGGGAGAAAAAGGATAATGGGGGGACAGAACGTGTACAGGTTTACACACAAATCACTACACCATCTTGGACCTGTATCTACTCTCAAAGCTGAGCCACCATTAGCTTTGTTTTAAATAACCTAGAGTTTTAAACATAGGGTGTGTCACCATCCACCTTCCCCTTTTTGTCCACAATTAATGAAACCCCACCCATTTTACCAGGTTCACCCCAAGTGCCACCCACCTCCTCTAGGAAGTTTTCTTTTCACTCCACTTACCCTAACTCCTGTAGGAAATTACCCTTTATCCTCTGAATTCTCATTATGCAAACATTAGTTGCATATGCATCACCTGACACATTTCTTGTAAAAAATGCAGGTGCCTTTATTCCAATGACTGAAAATCCTAGTTTCACATTTCAACGTGTTGGGGGTCACTAAAGAGAAATAACAATAGTTCTCCAGATGAATCTCACGCACAGGCAGAGTTGAAAACCACTACTCTTTTCCAAAGAGATTCTTTTTGTCTGGCGTAGGGGTCAGGAATTTTAATTCTTCACCAGCATCCAGAGGCAAGGATTTTGCAGTCCACATTTGAGAAATGTTGCCATAGCCTTTGGGTGCTAAGTGGGGTCTGATAACTAATACATTATACTGCTTTATAAGGCGTGCACACTAGAAACTGGGATTCCTTTAGTCTTCTAACCATTATGATGCCAACTGCATATACAGGATGGGGGCAAAAGCTGAGACAGAGATGAGTGGTTCTACTTCTTAAAAGAAAGAGTGCTGAAAATGTGAGGGTGGGATAGGGCAGGGGGTCTGAAGGGGGGAGAAACTGAAGCCATCAGGAAATCCATGACTTTTGCACACAGCCATGTGCCAGAGCCAACTTTGAAGAATGAAAATATTTCAGGAGAATGTTGTGAACTGTTTGCTCTAAGATCTGCAAAGTAATCTCCCTCCTCCATCTCCCTTTAGAACTTTTGAGTTAGGATGTGCTGAAGCCTTTTCCACCTTGCTGAGGATGGAAACAGGCAGGGGGCTGGTGGAGCAGAGCAAGGCTGCTAAAGACAGCTCACATCCAGCTCCCACGTGTAGGCCTTGTCTCCTAACATGGCCTGTTACACAAAACAGGAGTTCAACAAGGACGGGAGAAACAAATATGAAGAAAAAGCTCGGAGGGAAGACTGGGGTTCTTACCACCACAGCTGACTGACAAGTGTAGAAACAGAGACACAGTGGCCTTCCTCTTATTAGTTTGTTCCTCAGCCTCAAACTAGTGTGGTACACAAGTCTCTGCAAAGAAAAAACTGGCAAGCCTAAAGCTTCTAGAATCAAGGAATTATCTGAATAACATTAGGTGGGCTTTGTGTGTTTCATTGTTATCGTTTTGGAAAGAACTGAGGAAAAAATGAAATCTGGGGAAGGAGGCATTTGGAATATAAGGAGATCACTTCCCACATGTCATTCCATCCTGGTGTGCACAGCATTGATCCAGAAGCAACTGGAGCAGAAGACACTCCGTGACACCTCACTGGTTGAGTGAAATCTTATCCTGAGTTCTTTGTGTGTTTCAAGCCAACTGGGGGGTCCTACTTCCACCTCAAATTGACACTGCTCAACAGCAACTCTTTCCTTCTTCTGAAAGTTAACTTTGCATAGAAGCTACAAAGAGAACAAAGTTTTCTTTAATGACTTTAGAAACAGTTCTCCTGGGACTAGCGCTGACTCACAGGAGACCTGGGAGAAATCGGGAGCAGGTATTTCTCCAGGGCTCCTCAGGTGAATACTCTTTATTTTTATCTGCCCAGCATCCTCCCCGTCTTTGAGAGACTGCTCTTCTCCGAGTCCTCCCAGCATAGCTGCCAATCTCCATGTTCACCATCATCACCTCCTGATCATGGGGTTGGTCATGTGACCACCAGATCAGCCAATCCCAGTCCTCTGTGCCTAGAGCAGCAGCGATTGGTCCAGGGGTAGTTGTGTGATCTAAGCAAGGCCAAAATCTTTCCTAGTGGGAGAGAATAAGCTGGAGAACATGTAAATCTGGAGCTGTGGGTGGGCAAAGCCAGTCTGTAGGACAGAACAAATATCCAGAAGAACACTGAGCTCAAGAGTGAAGGGAAGCTGAGCCCCGATGTCCCTGCCAGAGTACCTGAATCCAGCCTTACCTGAAGGAAGGTCATCCTTGGACTTCCTAGGTATATAAAATTGTTTTTATCTGTTTATGGTTATGGTTTATTTTAAATAGAATTCTTTGCCTTACAAGTAAAAATGTTGTAATGAATACAAATGAACATAAGATGTTTATATTCAGGTAACCTTCCTAAAGCAAAATGGAATAATCACTGTAATTATTAAACGCTCATTCAGCGGGAAGGCTTGAATGGTCCACTAAACAAATGAAGTCACTGGGGACTTGGAGAGGTTGCTTGACTTGTACAAAAATCACAGAGCTGTGCCATGGAGGAATCACGAGCCTCATCTAAATCTCAGTTTACATTCATTCTACACTCCCAAAGGAAGAGCAAATAGCTAGTTGCAGCTCTTTTGAGCTATATAGTTAGCAAGATGCCAGCAGCTCCCCGGGAAGCCTGGGTCTCAGCACAGCTCCTTTTATCCTACACACGGCCTCGAGTTTCCAAAACAGGTTTCTGGGAGAAGCAGAACCCAGCTCAAAAACCCATTGCCAGCAAAATCTTCCTTCTGGGTGGTTGGGCCGGCTGCATCACATGCCAGGTAGTCAGAGGCAGCTCACTGGCCTGACAGCCTGGGGGGAGGACAAACACTACAACATGTGTTTTATCCAGGACCGCCAAGTTCTTGGTCCATGGGAGCTCACTCAACCTTTGCTGACCTGGGGAAGCTCAGCAGTGGAATGGTTCTGATATACTGGAGATAGGAGCTGCGCTTATCTGAGATTGTCCCTGCCTCTGTTCCCCATTCTTGACCAACTTTGCTTGTCCTCCCACGCCCTTTCCTACAAGCACCCTTGGAAGTGGCGGGGAAATAACAGCCTAAACACTTCATTCCAAAGCCCCATTAGTAAAGGATTCCCTTATTTGAACATCAATTCCCATGCCCATTTGTGAAAAATGACTTTCTTTCTTTACATTCCCATGTCAAGTTTTAAAATTGTGTGACTTGGGTAAGTCACATAGTCTCTCTGAGTCTCAGTTTCCTCATCTGAAAATGGGAATAGTGCTACCTACCTAACAGCATCAAAAGCATTAAACAAGGAGCTGTGCCATGGCACCTGGCAGGTCCTCCATGGTGGGAGGTAGTCGCAGGGTTTCCCAGGGTGTTCACAGCAACACATTTCACACATGCCAGGCCCTGCTCCTCTGCCTGATCTCGAGTTGCTGCTATTAAAGGGCCAACTTCTTCCAAATGGGGCCGGAAGTAAGAAATGTATTTTTCCATTTTTCACATTTTGTGATTCTAGAATTCCTACAAGGTGCCTGGCCATAGTTGGCTAGATGGAACAGAGGTATCCCAAGGTCACATAATCACTTTCCCAGCCTAATAAACAATCAAGTGCATTACTTTGGTGCTAAGGTTAATTATGGGTTGATTGTGGGTGCTGTGGTGACACTACAAGAAATGTCATGCCCAGCATGTGTAGAGGTCTCAGGGCTTGAGGATTACCCCTTCACCTCTAGGGGAAGCCCCAGGGTGTAACTGTGGGTGTAACTGATGAGGAGAGGAGAGGTCATAGACACTTTCAGAGCCTTCTGTGCTGCACCTTCTATTCTGTCAAAGCCAAGGTGTGACTCCCACACATCCGCCTTTAGGGTAGGAGGGATACCTGGGCTCTAGACAACCACAGGGGCAATTAGTGAGGAGAAAAACAGATTCTAGAGATGTGCACTAATCCTTATGTGGATTAGTATGAAATATATACACTAGAACCTCTATAAGTTGACCACCCAAGGGACTGTAATAAACTGGTCAACAAATGGAGATGGTTAACATAAGGAACTAGGCCTATTGTACTGACATGTTCATGGGGTGCATGCCTGGTCTATGAAAATTAGATCAGCTTAACAAGGTGGTCAATGTAGGGAGATGGTCAGCTATGGAGATTTTATTGTATTTTGGTCTTTGATTCAGTCTCCTAACATATAACTCCTAAATCATTGGAATCTGCAAAGTGGTGTCTTTTTGGCTTTTCTTTTAACTGTGGCAGGGTCTCACCATGTTACCAAGGTTGGTCTCAAACTCCTGGGCTCAAGCAATCCTCTGGCCTTAGCCACTGGAGTAGTTGGGATTACAAGCATGAGCCACATAGCCTGGCTAAGGGGATGTATTTTTCGTATGCTAATAATTGACGGATGGATGGCAGCCGCTATGTAACTTCAAGGATGGGGCTGGTCACCAGAAAGACCAAAGTATGATTATAGGGTTGGAACTTAGTTCCATCTCCCAGGGATGAGGAGAGAGGCTAAAGGTTAAGTTGATCCTCAATGGCCAGTGGTTTAATCAACCTTGCCTGCATAATGAAGCCTCCACAAACCCCCAAAAGGACAGAGTCCAGAGAACTTGCAGATAGCTGAAAATGTTGAGGCTCCTGGTGGGTGACACTCAGGGTGGGAATGGAAGCTCTGTGACCCTTCCCCATAGCTCACCCTACACAGCTCTTCATCTATATCCTTTGTAATATTTTTTATAATAAACCAGTAAATATAAGTTAAATGTTCCCTTGAGTTCTATGAGCCACTCTCAAAAATTAATCAAACAAGAGCAGGGGGTTGTAGGATCCCTGATTTGGTTGGTCAGAAGCACAGATGAAACAATCTGGGGCTTGTGATTGGCACTGGAAGTGGGGGGCAGTCTTGTGAAACCAAGTCCCCAACCTGTGGGATATGCTGCTATCTCCAGGTAGATAGCATCAGAATTTAATTGGGTTGGAGTTGTCAGACTCCCAGCTGACATTCACTGCAGAAAGGACTGCTCACATTTTGGTGGCAAGAGCTCCCTGTACATTTGGTCACACGAAATCTTCCATGGGGATTATTGCTGAGGGAGTGTTTTAAAAAAAACTTTGTCTTTATCTTTGTATTTTTTATACTCACAACTAGGGAGACAGAGGTATTAGGAAAAGTGACCCCCTCCTCACCATAAACATTTTCCCCAAAGTAGCAAAGCATCAAGGAGTATGATTTTCAGTCTTTCTCATGTGCTTTGAATCAGCCAGGGATCTTGTTAAAATACAGATTCTGGTTCAGCACGGCTGGGCAGGGCCTGAGCATCAGTGTTTCTAACTAGCCCCCAGAGCTGTGGGCGCTCGGGTTCAGGAATTACACATTTGGAGCAGCAAGGGTTAAGGACACAGGAGGCTCACAGTTAATGTGTGCCAAATAATTAGGAATAGCTGAATTGATCCATAAACATACAAATTCATAAAACAGGAGGAAGGTAGCTTAAGATGAAAATGCTAGGCTGGGCCTGGTGGCTCATGCCTGTAATCCCAGCACTCGGGGAGAGGGAGGCGGGTGGATTGCCTGAGTTCAGGAGTTGGAGACCAGCCTGAGCAAGAGTCAAACCCTGTCTCTACTAAAAATAGAAAAACCTAGCTGGGCATCATAGAGGGCACCTATAGTCCCAGCTACTCAGAAGGCTAAAGCAAGGAGATCCCTTGAGCCCACGAGTTTGAAGTTGCTGTGAATTAGGATGCCCTGGCACTCTACCCAAGGTGATACAGTGAGACCCTACCTCAAAAAAAAAAAAAAAAAAAAAGATGAAAATGCTATTAAACAAGGTGAGACTGGGGTTAAACATTATGCCTCTCGCCTGCCACCCTTGAAATTTATCTTCTTATCGGTTCCTTTTAATTCCTTTTGCTCTCTCTCCTCAGTAGCAGTACCCTGGTGTACTTGAAGAAATAACAGATTCCTCTCCTGATGTAGAAGACAGAGGAGAAAATATTACTTGCATGCCTATGGGGTAGCAGAGTAGTAAGTGCTTGAATAAATTGTTTTATACATTCTTTTATTCCTAAATCATTTAGTGGTCCACAGTGTTGTACCAATTTCACAGATAGGGAAACTGAGCCCTAGAAAGAATGAGACTTTTACCCAAGGTCTCAAAGCTGAGTGAGTGGTGGGGACCAGTTGCGCCTGATTCCAAAGCCACTCTCTTTCCCCACATCCTTCCTCACCCTGTGCCCTGGTAGCAGGCAGCCTGCCCCTCTGACCGCCTTCCTCCACAGTCAGAGCCTCTGGGTATTGGCTGTCAAGACTCTAATTCTGACCCATGTCCAGGGCTCATTCCCTGGCTGTGAAGCAGACAGCCTGTTTACACGACAGGTCTGGGATGGTAAGTCCTTAGTGCTTATGTGTCTGCTTTTGCCTTCTCCTCACACTCAGACCTTTGGTGAGTCAGTGATGGTCAAATCCAAGGACAGTTTGTGCTAATCTCACTCCAGCTTATGGGGAAGGTGTCTAAAGCCCCAAAGGTCACTGGGTGAAAGTGTCAGAGCAGACAGACAGAGGACCTCTCACCTCCTTGTGGCAGGGAGGTGTTTGTTGAACAGAAATTTCAAGAGCATCCTCTCCAAGTCCAAAACAGGCCTGAATCACCAGCCCCATTTTCCAACCACAGATGTTTTCTTGTTCATAGCCAGGTTCCAAGTGGGACAGAATCTGCTAGATTGAGCTCTGGGAGAAGCAGAGAGGAAAAATGTGCATCTGACCAGTTGTTTTCATGACTATAATCCTGGTTTCCTGGTCCACAGCCCAACCCCGCCCCAGTATTCCCTTTTCTACAGCAGAGATGGGTAATGGCTCCCCAGGGAAGCCTGCTCCCCTTCCATGGTATAGAATTGTCAGCAAGGAGTGCCACCATGCCAGAGACCACATTTCCTAGTGCTCTGTGCCTCTCACTGAGGCCACGTGACCATGTCACACTACTGGGCAGAAATGATGTGTCTCACTCCTGGGCCAAGGCATCCCTGTCCACTCTCTCTTCTCTCATCCTAGGTGAGAAAGAAGCCACAGGAAAGAGGTCAGTTTCTGACTCATCATGTGGAAGGATTTCTAGGGGACAACAAGGAACACCCACATAGACATCTTGGTGAGTGGGGAATAAAGTTTTATTATTTTTAAAGCCACTGAAACTTTTGGATTTGTTTGTTATAGCAGCTAACATTGTTCTCATTCATATACCCAGGGTTAAGCCAGTAGCATGAACACTGATTGGACCCTTGGCTCTGTTTGCAATGCTATGTGCTCAGAAATGCACCACTAGAGTCTCATGGGACCCTCTTGCAATTCTGGCAGGTAATCACCACCCCCATTTTAAACTCTAGAAACCTTGGCTCTGGGGTATTAAATCATTTGCTCTAGATCATACACATAAGATGACAGACATAGGATTCAAACAAATTTCTATTTAATAACAGATGCAAGGAATCCACCTTTTTTCCACCTGTAGAACAGCATGATTCCAAAGATCCATTGAAAAAACAATTTTTCCACAGCTTTCAGAGTCCCTTATGGGCAAGAGTCCATTACAATCTGAAATCATGTGAGTGACTCAGCAGAGCTCACATTCTCTTCTCCTACAGACCAACAACATTTTCTCTAAAAAAATTTTTTTTAATTAGCTGGGCATGATGGCACACATGTGTAGTCCCAACTACGACAGAGGCTGAGCCAGGAGTATTGCTTGAGACTGGGAATTTGAGTCTACAGTGAGCTATGATGATGCTATTACACTGTAGTCTAGACAACAGACCAAGAACTTGTCTCAAAAGAAAGAAGCAAAGAAAAGAAAAGAGAGAGCACTAGAGAGGAAAGGAAGAAAGAGAGGGAGGGAGGGGGATGCTTCTTTAGTCTTCTCACAGAGGTCTGGTACAGACCCCAAAGAAATAGCACAAGTTTTGTGGAAACACCCTTGGAGTAGCCAATATAGTTTTTAAGGGTGTCTTAAACTTGCTGTTGACAGGCCATAGTGAAGTAGAGTTCTGATAAATTTCCCAATCATAGTGACTCAAAACTACTGAAATTAAATTTGCAAAGGTGGCCAAGTGGCAAGGTATGAATTCTGTGGTACTTAGATCCAGTTCTCCAAGGACTGCTTTAGAGGTCTCTTACGACACTGGCAATAACGTTGTACTTAAGTGGAAAAAACATTGAGTTTGGAGTACAAGGCCAGAAGTGTAAGACCTGACTCCATGGCTTACATGACTCAGTTATGTGTCATTGAGAGACATAGTGGTTACATGTCAAGAGACAAACTTTGAGAAGTGCAGGTGCTTTATTTCTAAACTGGGGGTGGTTGGGATGGGAGATACTGTTCCATCTTCCTCACAGTGTTGTCAGGAGATGTCCCTGTCCTTTTCTTCTTTATGTTCAGCACCCCCAGGCCTTAGCACGTCATCAGCTGATTCTGGCCAGAGGGAAAGCTGATCCTGGCCAGAGGGAAAGAGTGGCTCTAGATCCTTCTGCTGCCACTCCCTCCTCACTGTATCCAGGGAGATGATGCACCTGCTTAAACCCATTAAGAGCTCCCTACTAGCATAAATCTGAGCTCCTTAAACTGCTGTTCAAATTATTCCATGATACAGCCTAGACCTTCATTTCTGGTGTACATTCCATTACTCTAATTCTTCAACCTACACTAGATCCCAATGGCAAATCTCCCATATCCCTGAGAACCTTTCTGCCATTTATTGACTTTAGCTCCTTCAATGTGCTCTTATCCTAATCATTAAAAATGCAAATGACCCATCTTTCAAGGTTGATGTCAATACAAACGCTTCTAGAATGCCTTTCTTGACATCCATAACTACAACGGCCATCTCCTTCTTCTGAGGGTCTTATTGGTCTCTATCCCTTTGAAACTTGTTGACTCATCATTTGATCTCATTTCTCATCTCCTTTCCAAACTCCTTAGAAAAAAACTTCACTTCCTTCAACTGTGCATTCTCCAGTACCTATAATTATGCTTGTTATGGAGTTAGTATTTGTTAAGTTTGCTAAGTTAATTCAAAATTGTGAATCAAGGAAAGATTTAGAAAAAAACAGTTGATAAGAGAGACAGTGTTAGAGTAAGCCATGCCAGCAATCATGACTTAACACAATGAAAGGTGACCTCTTACTGTCTGCACAGTCCCTCATGAGTTAGCAGCTCTCCTGAGCAGGGTCCCTCTCAATCAGTGACACAGAGATCCAGTCTCCTTCCATCCATGGAGGGGTTTACCATCCTGAGTGCTTTGCTTATAGCTGTGTGGAGCTAAGGTTGAGAGATCAGGGAAGTCTGCACTGGCTAGAATTGATAGACATTCTTACTACTTAAAGTGTTGTCAATAAGACCAACAACACTGATAAGCACCTGAGAGCTTAAGGACATACAGAACCGTGGCCTCCACCCCAGACACACAGAATCAGAATCTGCGTTTTAACAAGATCCCCAGCTGCAAGGTGTGCACATCACAGCACAGAAGCACTAGAGGACATAGTTTCTGTCCATGTTCCACTGGCAAGAACTCAGTGGCAAGCCCCAACCTGACAGCAAGGAAGGCTGGAAAATCTGTCCTGCCCTGATAATTAAAGAGGACATGAGTTTTTCTGGCCATAGACTCTGCCATGAGCAGCATTTAGGATGGGATGGATCCAGTTCCACTTCCAAGTCAACCAACTCATAAAACTGTACCTCATCTCCCTGCTCTCCAGCAGCAAGGAGGGTGGACGGTCTATGTCAGCTGAATAAGGGACAGACTGTTTCAAGACAGTGAAATGGAGCAGAAAGGCAAGAACTTCTAAAATGTCTGTAGAAAGATGGAAGCCAGGTGAAAAGCATACCATACACCTCATTAGCCCATGAAGTTGGGAGAAGCTTCAACAGTTATTACATTTGAAAACAAAGAGCTTGCCCCTGCTCCAATCCACAGCCATCCGACCAGGCCACAGGCCTTAAGCAGACTGACAGCAGCAACTCAGAACAATACACTGTTAATTTTCTACGAAATTGTGACTTGTTTGATCCAACTGTTTCCACTATTTCCATTAGTCATTGTTTCTGCTTTTCATTAGCTGAAATTTATTTTTCATTATTCTGTGCCTTTGTTTTTTGACAGAACACAAAGATTTGAGCTTCATATATTTTCAACCTTTCTTTATGATGGGTTAATTACCCAGCACTGAGAGAGGGGATGAGGAACGGGGAGTGAAAGAAATGTTTAAAAATCTCTGTTCATGTAAATGCGAGACCACTTAACAAAAAACTTGGAGGTCCTTTGTAATATTAGTACATGATGGTGTCGCTTGGGAAATTCTGTTAAGCCAGCTCTGATTTTACATTTTAAAGTGTTTCATTAAAATATAAAACATAGTATTTCAATTTCGTAGTATAAATTAGCTTCGTCTTGCATGTGCCAGACAAGGAAAAGTTCAGCCCTGAAGTGATCAGAAAGTCCCCCTCAGTGTGGACAGTCAAACTTTTATAGCAGAACATCTCTTCCCCAAGCAATATTGTATTCTTGTTTTTAAACCACAGGGAAATAAGAAAACCTCTAGACTAGTAGTGTGAGCTGCATGAGTCACTCTTCTTGCTAATTGCCAGTGAGACCCTTCTCCAGCCATAGTGTCTACATCTATAAAAGAGAGACCTGGTTTCAATAGTCCTTATACAAGGGGAAGTTTTCAAACCATGGGTCATCTCATGAACATTAGAGAAAAAAAAGGACAAAAGAAAATGAAAACTATCACATTCAAGATGAGTGTGGTTTCATGACAGATACATATATACACACGTGTATATGTGCATTTGGTATGAAAGATCAATATCTCGCTTTAGGTCGCTGTCCAGAGTTTGGAAGTTACTGCTTTAAGGCACCTCTCAGCTCAGGGACTTCAGGCTGAATTAAGTCCAACAGTTGTAAATGCAAACACACTAGTTTGTCAGAGATTCTGTAGACCAGTAGAAAGAGGACAACTTTAGAATCTGAACTCTTCTACTTATGACTGTGTACCCTTGGGCAAGTCTTTTTACTTCTTTGGGCCACAATTTTATTATCTGCAACACGGAAATAATAATGCTCATCTTACAGGATTGTAGTGAGGCATAAATTAGAAAATATAAACACTTAGCTGAGTTCAAGACACATCATAATGCTCAAAAAATGTTAATTACAATAATTATTAATTTAAATATTTATAGTATGACTATTATCGTTATTATTTTAAAATTGCATTTGTTTACATATCTTTTCCTAAACTAGGCTCACAAGGAAATTTAAGGTCGTCTTTATCCTTGCATTTCTAAAACACGTTTTATTCAACATAAATTGATTCTGTTGACAGTATCTTCAAAGTTAGAACAAGGACTAGAAGATAGAAAGACTATTCCAAACACCGGAAAATAAGTTTATAAAAGGACTTTCATTCAGTTAAGAGCTCTTTGAAAAGAGAATGCACTGTCTTGAAAAGTAATAACGATGACTGAGCATTACGAATTATTTTATTAGGAGATGAGATCACTCACATAATTTTATTTCAATCTCACAACCACGCTGTAAGGGAAATACTTTCAGTCCCCATTCCGCAGGGTGGAAACTAAACCTCAAAACAATAAAACAACTTGCCCAAGCCGTAGAACCAGCACCAGTGACTTTGACTGTGTGTTCTTTCTCTTATACTAGCTATTCTTAAATATTAGCTCACATGCAAAGATAACTACAAATCTGGCCCAAAGCCTGTTACCACGCCCCACTCCCAAAGATTCTGACTTAGTTCCTCCACTATGGAGAACGTGAATTTGTTCTTTTCCCTAAGCACCCACAGGCGATTCTGACATGTGGTCAGAAAAACTCTTCCCTTCATTCATGTATCTCTTAAAGATACATCTCTAATTTGGAAATCCAAAATCTAAAATGCTCTAAAATCCAAAAGTTCTTGAACATCGACATGAGATAAACATTGTCATGAGAGTATGTCTGTGTTATGATATTTTGTTTGTTTTGCATTCAAGCTTCAGTTTATTACCTACCTGGTATCTGCTGAGTACCTGGTGCTGGTACTAGGCATAGAAAGATGAATTAGGTGTATTCCTCTGCCCACCCTGCCTGCACCTTTTTTTCCAGAAGGAAGGCTTGTACACTAGCATGCCAGCCATACATGAAGGGTCAAGGGAGCCACGGGTGAGGGTGCCATCTCTGACTGGCTCCGGAGGCTGGACCTTGACTCGCCCAAAGCCCTCCAGAGCTCTGGTTACCACAACAGCTCCTGCATGATGTGGTGTAGAGACAGGCTGGCTCCACTCCTGGGGCGTGCACTGCTGGTCACTGTGATACCTTTTCTTTCTGATAGTTCAGAGCATACAAACTTGATTTCATGCACAAAATTATTCAAAACTTTGTATAAAAGTATACATATAAAGTGAATCTGAAACATAAATGAATTTTGTATTTAACCTTGGGTCCTATTCCCTAAGACATCTTACTATATCTACACAAAAATTCCAAACTCCAAAAAATTCCAAAACAGGAAACACTCTGGTCCTGAGCATTTCAGAGGAGGGATACTCAACCTGTATTCATGTGTAAGGGCCTTATGTCCTTAGCCTGGAAACCCTATTTGGGTATTTGCCAAAGGCTCTTCTCAGCTACAGTGGGCACATAAAGCTGAAAAATACTCCACTGTATGTATATGCCACATTTTCTTTATCCATTCATCCATCCATGGACGTGAAGGCTATTACTATCTTCGCTGTTGTGAATGATACAGTTTGAATGCCCCCACCAAAACTCCTACTGAAATGTAATTGCCACTGTAACAGTGTTGAGAAGTGGGACCTTTCAGAGGTTCCTACCCTCATGTATGGATTAAATATACTGTTAGCACAGAAAAAGGGTCAAAGCACAAGTTTGACCAAGTGTTTATACCTATAATCCCAGCACTTTGGTAGGTCTGGGCAAGAGGATTGCTTAATCCCAGGAGTTCAAGATGACTGAGAAACATAGCAAGATCTCATCTCTATAAAAAAATTTAAAACTTAGCTGGGTGTGGTGGCATATGCCTATAGGCCCAGCTACTCAGGAGGCTGAGGCAGGAAGATTGCTTGAGCCCAGGAGTTTGAGGTTGCTGTAAGCTGGGAAGTGCCACAGTACTCTAGACTTGGCAACAATGTAAGACCCTATCTTTAAAAAAAAAGGGGGGGGGGGGAGGAGGAGAAAAAGAAAAGAGAAAAGAAGATGAGGACAATTTTGGTTGGTTCATTTCTCTCTCTTTCTCATATTCTCACTCTGCATGCGATACCTTCTGCCATGTGCC
>CAUYPK010145850.1:0-10741 GCA_963574355.1 Loris lydekkerianus
CTACCCAGACACACTTAGCTCAACTTTTTTGTGGGCCAGGGATGCACGCTCCACCTGTGCTTGCTTCCTTGCAAATGTTCATTCTTAGTTACAGTATGGGCCAGTGAATTAATGGTACTGTACACGTATCAAATCCATCATCACTACTACTACTACTACAAAAAAAAAAGCTCAATTCCATTCTATAGGAGAACAAAATCACCTGTACCACCTTTTCATCTAAAGGAAAGCAAATTATTTTCCTTTGTTAAAAAAGAGGGTTTTTCCAAAACCCATGTTACAAGTTTCAAAAATCAAGCAAAGGCAAAAACTTTTAACAAGTATTGTATCCATTCCTCATTTGCTTCCAAAGAAAACATTCTTAAGCTACAGAAGGTCCAGGGTTGGGTGAGTTAAATCCTACCCATCTAGATTTAGAAGATCATCAAGAAACACATTTATGCTTCATATATTTTTTCAGAAACTTAAGTAATTCAGTGTACTACATTCTTGCATAACTTTCATTCCTCAAATTGCCAAGAGGCAGTGGCCAATAGTGCTGTGAAACAGAAATTGGAGTCCAGAGATCCAGATCACAGCCTGACTCTGAAGCAAGAATTGTATGAGTTAAAACAATTAATTTCCTTCTATTATTACAAGTATCCACCTCGATAAAAGCAGATTTTGAACTCACATTTAATCTAATTCTATGATTTCAAAGCATACAAGTTGATCACCTTGAAGAGCCAAGTCCAACATTAACTTTTCCCAAATCCACTTTCTTGTGTTCCTCTTGGAGAGCAATAGAGGTGACGCCTCATGAATTTGGCTGACCTTCATTTTCAACAGCTGGGCTAAGCAGCTTTGGAATAGGCTCCTGCCTCCAGTGGCTTTTGCACCTGTGGTCTGGCTGGCTTGCACTTTCTGTTTCTGCCTGTCCTGGCAGCAGGCTAGAAGTGAGAGCAGTTGCCTATGATGTTTTCTGGGTGTTCTGTCCCTGGCGACTAAGCCAATAGATACCTATGGGGCTTGTCAACACCTAAGGCTGTCTCTCCTTCTCTTTGGCTCAAAACACAGTTCTGGGAATTGCCTTGGCTAGGCCTAGCTAAAGACCTGCTTTCTTTTTTTATGTATTTATTAAATCATTACTGTGTACATTAATGCATTTATGGGGTACAATGTGCTGATTTGATATATAGTATGAAATGTTTACATCTAACTGATTAACCTGTCTCCTTGCTTACTTTTTTGTTATGGAAAAAACATTCATATTCTATTCTTAATAGTATAGAAATGTATCATTGCATTATGCACATTAGGTTGGATCCAAAAAAAAACTCCCCCTCCTCCCGGCTTCTCCTCTCCCCTCCTCCCTCTTTCCTGCTCCCTCCTTCTTTTTGTACTATAATTATGTTTTACCATTCCTATGAATGTGTAGATGACTATATACTGATTTCATAGTAGTATTAAATGCATTTGATACTTTTTTCCATTCTTGAGATACTTTACTAAGAAGAATATGTTCCAGCTCCATCCAGCTAAACATAAAGGATGTGAAGTCTCCATCTTCCTTTATGGCTTCATAGTATTCTATGGTGTATATATGCCACAATTTGTTAATCCATTCATGGGTCAATGGGCACTTGGGTTGCTTCCATGACTTGGTAATTATGAATGGGGCTGCAAGAAACATTCTGGTGCAAATGTCTTTGTTGTAAAATTATTTTTGATCATCTGGGTAAATACCTAGTAGGGGGATTGCAGGATCAAATGCTAAGTCCACTTTTAGTTCTGTGAGTATTCTCCAAACTTCTTTTCCAAAAGTCTGTATTTTTCAGGCTATGCTTCTGACACAGGTCTGATAACTAGAATCCAAAGAGAGCTCAAAGTAATCAACAAGAAAAAAAAAAAAACCCCACTTCTATGTGGGCAAGAAACTTGAACAGAAACTTCTCTGAAGAAGACTTGCGCATATAAAAAAATACTCACCATCTTTAATCATCAGAGAAATGCAAATCAAAATCACTTTGAGATATCATCTAACTCTAGTAAGATTAGCCCACATAACAAAATTCCAAAACTACCGATGTTGGCATGGATGTGGAGAGAAGGGAACACTTCTACACTGCTGGTGGGAATGCAAGCTAAAGATCTGCTTTCTAAAGTAAAGGTTGACCTTTTATTAAATACTAACCTAAAAGCATGGTAGAATAAAGTGATCCCATTGTAACTTGCCAAAATTAATAGATCCATAGAATTTGGACAAGTAATCCAAAATAATTATAAGATATAACATTGAACACATAGGACAAATGAGATACTGTTAAGTATATTTGTATTTTTAATATAATCTTTAAAACAAGGCTATGAAATAGGTACTATGATTATTGCACTTTTGCAGATGTGAAAACTGATGTTTACAAAAATAAGGTAACTTTCCCATAGAATTACAGCTACTAAGTGACAGAGGTGGGATTTTGAGATAGGTAGACCAGCTTGTTCTACAACTTATACACATACTTAACCATCATGCTGGTTTTTTAGAACTCACTATGCTGCAAAAAAAATCAACTTTGGTATGCTTGAGTTGATCATTTCTTCTGCCTGAGAGTCCAGAAAAATTTAAAATAATTGTATATTAGAAAAGTACTAAAAGAACTGTACATTCCAAGCCCATTGAAAAGCAGGTGCTGATGTCACTATTTATTTCTGAGCCTCCTTCTACCTTCTACTCCTGTTATTCTGCTTTCTTCTTTTCTAAGGTGAAAGGCTGTCAGAAAGAAGATTATACACACCTGACCATAATGCAAACAATTCACAGATTTCTACAGTTCAACATTCAGTGCCAGGAGGCATCATAGAGTCGTACTTCCCTTGGTATGTCCCTGAAAGTTTCCTTGGAAGGAACTGTTTTTATCCTTTAAATTCATCCAATATCTGCTCTTCCTTCTAAAGTTAATTTAGATCACACCATAGCACCGTAGACTGCACATCATTCTGAACAGAATTTTGCTTCTGGAGCACATCAATGTTTACTCAAGGAATCAACCTTAAAAATTGCCCACCAATGTATGTTTCAGAGGCCTACTCCAACACTTACCTGACACAGAGAACGATCTTCTGTTGCATCCATTTCCTCAATACCAACACATTTTGCTCAGCTTTCGAGAACTGCTTTTGGAATCTCATTGTTCAGGAGGGAGTTTATATGCATCGGAAGAGATAATAAGAAATCATGTTTGCCAGAAGCTCATCTAGGGGAACAGTTGGAGGAAGCATGAAACTTATTAAGAAGCCCATAACCAACATTTCTTATTGCTTTAAAGCTGCCAAGTTCATAATAACCTTACTTACTGTGTCCTAGTCTCAGGCAATGTATTTTGTAAATGCAGGACACACCTCTGTATCTCCTCCTAAACCCATGTTGATTTATAGGTGGCACCTGTCATGAGGCTATGGCTCATGTTAGAAAATTAATGAGGGCTGCTCAGTCGTTTCCCCCAATCAGCTGCAATTTCAGAAGACTCAAAACCTACCAGATCTGGACCTTCATATAGACAGTCAGCTGAGGTGG
Organism: Loris lydekkerianus; assembly: GCA_963574355.1. Lineage (NCBI taxonomy): Eukaryota > Metazoa > Chordata > Mammalia > Primates > Lorisidae > Loris > Loris lydekkerianus. Next base: position 3,554 of record CAUYPK010145850.1, read on the forward strand.
TGGAAAAAGGACTAACTACTTTACTCATTGCATGTGAGTCATTTTATATCCATTGTTTCCATTCTGATGACAACCTAAGGAAGTAAATATGATTGATCCCATTTCTGAGTTGAGTGAATTAAAGATTAGAGAATACTATGATTTACCCAAGATCACACATGTACTGCCTGACAGAGCCATAATGTGCATTGAACTCTCCCTGATTCCATATAATACTTCTGTACCATTACTGCCTCTATACAGAAGGCAAGAAACTTGGTCAGAGTCCTGGTGACTTTAACAAACCTGCCTTTATTTTCACTCTGGACCTTAATTGGTTCAGCTCCATAATAGAACTAATGCTATTTAGGCTTAGTTTAGTATGCACTCCTAAGAGTTAGATTACACAGGTTTAAAACTTAGTCCCATCCTTGTTAGCTGGATGCCTTTGAAGAAGTCAATTATCTCAGTTGAGATCTCAAAGTCTATTAGCTTTATCTCTAAAATGGGGATTTTCAGTGAAGATTAAACAAGGTAAAAATATGTAGAATACTGGACATTAGCATATGGTAAGCATTCTTCATCATCATCATCACCATTACCATATCATTATAATGACCTTTTTTTTTCTATCTTACTAGACGGGATGTTCTTGAGGATTGAATTAGAAAACATGTAAAATGTACTTCATATAATAAAGACCTATATAGAAATAAGAAAATAATATTACACATTGCCCATGTTATGAAACTATAATAAGGATTCATTTGAATTTGGGAGAAAGTTCTAGGCTTCCCACTTAAACATGAGGAGTCTCAAGTTTTATTTACTCCAGGTTAAAAAAAGAATAAAATTTTAGCACCCTGTACTTATATATGAATGAAAGAGAGCCACTGGTTAATAAATCTGATAACGTGTATAAAATGCTATTCTCCTTTGATTGGCCTGGAGGTTACTGAGGCTCTATCATTAAGGCACTCAACTGGACACTGAAGAATAGCCTGAATACTAAGATGCCTGACAATAGATACTACAGTTAAAAACAAAAAGTGGAAACTTCCTAGAGCGTAAAAGAAAGATACAGGTCTCTCCATCTGAGAAGAAAATATTACAGAGTATAGAGGTTTGGCATCAGGCTGCCAAATTCATATCTCAAGTGTATTTATCAGTATCTCAGTTCCCTTGTCTTTAAGGTCCAGCCATTAGTACCTACCTGACAGGGCCACTAAGTGTGGCAAGGCATTTAGCATAGAGTATTAAATAAAATAGATATGATCACACAAGATATACTATATGTTTGCTGAGGTAAACTGTATTCCAAATGCTTTCTCCAACTTCCTGTGAAAGTTTTGGTGGTGACAATGTTAGAATGGAAAAGGTCTAAAATTTGGAGAAAATAGTAAAATGAGCTATAAGTAGGTGTTTGTGCCCTATCTCAATAAGACGTGGTCAGAAACCTACACCTTTGAGACAGTTCTTGTTTGGCTCCCTGACCTTCTGTGGAAAATCAAATCTCCCAAGTTATTGAATACAGTCCAGTCTTTTTGGTCTTTTAAGTGGTCCCAGGCCATAAATACAGAAAACAGGTTTCTGGCCCTGGTACTAGAACCCATCTTTTAAGGCCTAGATTTGTATCGTGGCTCCATCACTTACTATTATAACTTAGGCAAGTTATTTAACTTCACTAAGCCTCTCTTTTCCCATCTGTAAACTGGGACCAATGAAATAGGGACACTGGGAAAATTCAATAAGACAATGAATGTGTAGTAGACAGAAAAATGCTCCTGTCCTCAAAAAACTTTCCATATCTTAATTCCCAGAACCTGAAAATATATTGTGTTACATAGTAAAAGGGATGCTTTGCAGATGGATTCGATACATACTTTATTCAATAGGGAGACTTTTCTGGATTATCTGGATGGGCACAATCTGATAGTCTCTTAAAAATAGAAGAGGAAAGCAAAACAGTGAGAGAAAAAGCAGTAAGGGAGTTCCAAAGCATGAAAGAGACTTAACCCACTTCAGCTAGCTTTGAAGACTGAGGAAGGAGGCCACAAGCCAAAGAATGTGGATGGCCTCCAGAAGCTAGGAATGTTCCTCAGTTGATAATCAGCAAGGAGATGGGGACTTTAGTCCTACAAAAGCAAGAAACTAAATCCTACCAACAACCTGAATGAGCAGGAATCAGATTCTCCCCCAAAGCCTCCAGAAAGAAATGTGATCCTCCTGACACCCTGATTTTAGACCAGTAAGATCTTTATTAGGCTTCTAACATACTGAATAAAGAAATAGTATTTTTTTTTATTACCATAAAGCTCTAACTTTGTGGTAATTTGTTATAACAGCAAAGGAAAAATGGTACAGAATATCAAGCACTTGGAATGTGCACAGCACATAGTAAAAACAAATTAAAATTCAGCAATTTGACAGTGATAATGATGTTGATGAGGAGGGGGATGTCAATAATGAACTCTTAGGTTACATTTGAAATTAAGAATATTAAACATTTAACCAAATATTAAATATTATTTTGTGTCTTTAATCACAATTTAACTTTTTTTTTTGAGACAGAGACTCACTTTGTCTCCCTCAGTAGGCTTCATAGCTAACAGCAACCTCAAACTCTTAGGCTCAAGTGGTTCTCTTGCCTCAGCCTCCCAAGTAGCTGGTACTATAGGCACCCACCAGAACGCCTGGCTATTTTTAGAGATGGGGTCTTGCTCTTGCTTAGGCTGGTCTCAAACCTGTGGAGCTCAGGCAATCCACCTGCCTCAGCCTCCACAATATTAACATTTTTGAGGCCATCCTATGTATTAGATATCATGTTAAATGCTTTCTATATAGTAAATTATGTTTTTTAATCCTCACAACTACTCTATGAAATAGATAAAATCATCCCCATTTTTAAGAGATGAAATTGAAGCTCAGAGAAGTTAGTTCATCTTATACTGAATTTTGCTCTGAGTGATTTGTGTTATGCAAAAGTTTTCAAAGACATATGACATTCCTAAGTGGGAAGAAAAAGTGCATAAAGTCCGAAAAGAAAAAAGTGCATAAAGTCCGAAAAGACAGAAACACATCCCAATGGGTTTATTCCTTCAATGGGCATAGATTCTTATGCAACCTTTTCTTTCCATCAATGCCAAATGTGATACAGTTCAAGCTCTTTAAAATCAAGTTAAGCAGGGAGAGGTAGGTGCACAGAAACATTAGAACTTGCAGTTGTTTAAGAGACATAAAAGAATTATGCTGTCTGAATAAGGCAATCCTAGATATGTGACTGCTGAGAGCCCAAAGCATGTGAGTTTTAAATAAGGCAACCAATTCCAAATACTCAGCAGTTTAAGAAATATGAAATGGATTTTAGGCAGACTGAGACAGAGTTTAGAAATGGGGTCAAATGTGCGGCCTCTTTTGACCAAGTCTTAAAAGATTATTTGACTTTTCCTTTCCAAAGCAGAATGCAATTTTAGGTCACTCATTATGTCCTAAGAGAAACCCATAAAATTACCATTCACTATGTGGAGACCACAGAATTTTCTAATCCAAATTTTAGACTACTGTTTTTCAAAATGTAGTCAGACAACCACCCATATAAAAATTACTTGCTCTGCCTGATAGAAATATATGTTCCCATCCTTCCCTAATAAGCAATGAATTTGCAGAAGCCCAAGAATCTATTTCTAACAAGTTCCTTAGGTGATTCTCTTACAAATTCAAATTTGAGAAATCCTTTTGTAGAGATTTTTATCACCATCCAGAGATAAGTCAGTCCTCATCAGAAGACATTCCTGCCAATTGGTGGCTCATGGGAGCCCCAGAGGGGGGAAGGTGGATTGCTTGAGCTCAGGTACTCAAGACTAGCCTGAGCAAGAGCAAGACCCAATCTCTACTCTAAATATAAAAATTAGCCAGGTGTTGGGGCAGGCATCTGTCGTCTCAGATATCTGGGAATCTGGGGCAAGAGGATGGCTTGAGCACAAGAGTTTGAAGTTGCTGTGAGCTATGATGACACCACCTAAGGTGACAGAGTAACACTCTATCTAAAAATTAAAATTAAAAAAATTCCACAGCTGGCCCCCATAGAGCACTGAGAAAATTGTAATTCTCACCCTATATCCAGAGTTTCACAGAAAACTGATTAACTGCAATAAAGGCTGGACAGACATAACTAATACATGGTGGTATAAGTAACTGCTTTGGGCATACAGAAGCAGAGCAATTAATTCTTGCCTGGGCTCTCCCTCCTGGATTTTAGGAAAAAGTATTGGTTGGGTTAAACTTGAAAATTAGATCATCAGATTAAGGTGTGGGATGTAGAAAGAATAGGTTCCATGAGCAAAAGAGGGTCAAGACCAATGTGAGCAAAAGCACAAAGGCATGTCCAGGACAGATGCTGCTGTGGAGGAATGCTCTCCAAGGTCTACAGGTTAAAAAGTTAGAAAACTAGTTGAGCTGGAGGACACAGCAGGCACTGATGACCAAAATAAGCTGAGATGGGGACCATTTCAACTTTTTGAAGAAATCGTATGGTTTCAAAATGTTCTGGCCTATGCATTAGTTTCTTGTTGCTATTGTAACAAATTACCACAAATGGATGGATTAAAACAACAAAAATTTCTTCTCTAACAGATCTGGGGGTTAGAAGCCCAAAATCAAGTGTTGGCAGGGCTATGCTCCATTATTCTAAATGCTAGAGTGGAGAATCTTTCCTTGCTACTTTGAGCTTCTGGTGGGTCTAAGCATTCTTTGGCTTGTGGGCACATAACTCCAATCTCTTCCTCATCTTCATACGATCTTCTTATTTCCCCCTGTCTGTAATCACCCCCTCTCTTTCCTCTCTGTAAAAACACCAATGATCAGATTAAGGACCTATCCAGATAATCCAGAATGAGCTCATATTGAGAAAATTTAATTACATCTAAAAGAACATTTTTTTCCCCAAATAAAGTCACAAGCACAGGAAGTTAGGACATGGACATACCTTTTTGGGGGCCACCATTGAATTCATTATAGGCTATTAGGCAGTAAAACAGAGAATAGTTTTAAAGAAAGATTTACCTTGGATTGAAAATCAGTTATGCTACTTTTGGGGTAGGTGGCATGGAACAAATGTATACGATGATGACAATTATTATTAAATATTTTATAGGGTTGTTGTAAGGATTAGAATAATGCCTATACTTACCAAGGATGCCCAGAATAGTATCTGGTGCATAGTGGAGTCTCAATGAATTGTACCTAATATTAATACTATAAAAGTACTAGTACTTTGTTAAATGTGTTAATGAGGCAGTGTAGGTTGGGGGCTGAATGCACAAAGTTGAAAAATCAATGCTTTGGGTGTAATTCTTAGCTGTATAATAGACTATGTGACCTGAAGAAAGTGACCTGGTCTCCTGAAGTTTTTACAATATGATGTTTGTACAATGGAATTTATATTTACTATATGAGTGGGTTACTTTTAGAGTTACAAGAATGTATGCAAAATACTTAGTCTAGCGCCTAGCACATATAACTAAGCTACTTACAAGGAAATGACAGAGAATCATATGTACAAGAAAATATAGTCACTCACACATAGAGACCTCATGTTTAGAATGTAAATAAAGTACTTCTGTGTGTGGGTCTCCCACCAACTATCATAAAATTTTGTGGCTCTGTCTTGAGCAAGAAGACTGCCTTTACAGAAAGGCAAGAACCTGCTCTCTGGATCACATTTCTTATCAAGGTAAATATTGCTAAGAACTTTCTGGTGACTTTTTCAGGGAAGGGAGGGACAAAGAAGAAATGTAGGCTCTGGGGGGAAGACCTGCCTGTGGAGTCCTGGAACTATTTCCGCAGGCTTAAGTGAAGGCTGCTGCACTTGGAGCTTTCTCACTCATTGCTGGTCATTTCCTCCTTTGTTATGATCTTCAGAAATGAATTCAGAAGGAGAAACAGTTAGCCAACCAACACCTACTCAGACCAAAGAAGCTCCACAAAGCCCCTATTATAAGGAGAAACAAACATGATAATCTACTCTGATACTGAGTGTTCTGGCTTTACCTCAACAAAGCAGAGTTTTGTTTTAAAAATAAAAATTCAAGAAAACTAATTGATTGCCAGAGTGTCCAGACAAAGCAAATCTGGGCAGCTCTTGTATACATTTGATGCTGGTGTCATTGAGGCATAATACAAAGACTGTAGCAAAATCACACAGTGAATCACAGAACAAGGTGGAGATGCTGAAAGAGCCTACACATTGTTCCAGGCCTCGGGAGCTTTCTGAGTATGAAGATGACAAGATTCCAAAACAAACACAGCTTGAAATGTTCATGGAGAAACAAATCAGAAAGGCGTATAACCACAGAAGAGAAAACAAGCAAATTTGAGTATGCCTAAAGTAGAATACACTATAGAAATATTCTAAAAATTCAGATCTAGTCAAATACATTGGGACAAGGAGAGTGTTCTATTGGCATGAGTGACAGAGAATAAGAAAATGGTATAAACAAAGCATATTAATTTTCAATGAAAAAAGTCCCATAGAAAAGGTGAAAACCAGAATCCACAGAGAACTCAAATTTATTAGCAAGAAAAGAACACGTGACCCCATATCACGGTGGGCAAGGGACTTAAAGAGAAACTTCTCTAAAGAAGATAGACGCAAAATCTACAAACACAGGAAAAACAGCTCATCATCCTTAATCATCAGAGAAATGCAAATCAAAACTACTTTGAGATATCACCTAACCCCAGTAAGAGTAGCTCACATAACAAAATCCCAAAACCAGAAATGTTGGCGTGGATGTGAAGGAAAGGGTACACTTCTACACTGCTGGTGGGAATGCCCACTAATACGTCCCTTCTGGAAGGACCTTTGGAGAATACTTAGAGACCTAAAAATAGACCTGCCATTCAATCCTATAATTCCTTTAGTAGGTTTATACCCAGAAGACCAAAAGTCAAAATACAACAAAGACATCTGTACCAGAATGTTTTTTGCTGCCCAATTTATAATTGCTAAGTCATGGAAGAAGCCCAAGTGCCCATCGACCCACGAATGGACTAGCAACTTGTGTGTGTACATGTACACCATGGAATACTATGCAGCCTTAAAGAAAGATGGAGACTTTACCTCTTTCATGTTTACATGGATGGAGCTGGAACATATTCTTCTTAGCAAAGTATCTCAGGAATGGAAGAAAAAATATCCAATGTACTCAG
>CAUYPK010145851.1:0-29264 GCA_963574355.1 Loris lydekkerianus
GAATGGACTAGCAAATGGTGGTACATGTATACCATGGAATACTATGCAGCCTTAAAGAAAGATGGAGACTTTACCTCTTTCATGTTTACATGGATGGAGCTGGAACATATTCTTCTTAGCAAAGTATCTCAGGAATGGGAGAAACAGCATCCAATGTACTCAGCACTACTATGAAGCTAAATTATAGCTTTCACATGAAGGCTATAACCCAACTATAGTACAAGGCTATAGGGAAACGACCAAGGAAGGGGAAGGGAGGGGGGAGGTTTTGGTGGAGGGAGGGTAATGGGTGGGGCCACATCTATGGTGCATCTTAGAATGGGTACAGGCGATTACACTAATATACACAGGTATGATTTAACAGTAAAAAATAAATAAATAAATAAATAAATAAATAAAAATAAAATAAAACAAAATACAATTGACTGGCTTGACACCCATAGCTCAGTGAGTAGGGCGCTGACCACATACACCGAGGCAGGCAGGTTCGAGCCCCGACCAGGCCTGATAAATAACAATGACAACTGCAACCAAAAAATAGCTGGGCATTGTGCTGGGTGCCTGTAGTCTCAGCGAATTGGGAAGCTGAGGCAAGAGAATCACTTAGGAGTTGGAGGTCCTATGAGCTGTGACGCCACAGCACGCCACTGAAGGTGACATAGTGAGACTCTGTCTAAAAAAAAAAAAAAAACAACTGATCCTTGAACAACACAGGGTTAGAGATGCTGTCCCCTCACCCCATGCAGTCACAAGTTTGCATTAACTTTTGACTTTTCCAAACCATAAAAAATAGTAGCCTACTGTGAACCAAACACTGTCCCAATAATGTAAATAGTTGAAACATATATTTTGTATGTTTTTGTATATAAACTGTATTCTTGTAATCAAGTAAGCTAGAAAAAAGAAAAATGTTATGAAAAAATAACAAGGAAGAGACTATATATTTACTATTAACCAAGTGGAAGTGGATTATCATAAATGCCTTTGTCCTCATTGTCATCATGTAGAATACCAAAGAGAAGGAGGCAAAAGCTGGGCGCAGTGGCTCACACCTGTAATCCCAGCACTCTGGGAGGCTGAGGAAGATGGATTGCCTGAACTCAGGAGTACAAAACCAGCCTGAGCAAAGCGAGACCTTATCTCTGCTAAAAATAGAAAAAGTAGCTGGGCTTTATGGCAGGCACCTGTAGTCCCAGCTACTGGGGAGACTGAAGCAAGAGAATCACTTGAGTCACCAAAAGTTTGAGATTGCTATGAGCTATGACACAGCACTCTGCCCAGGGCCACAGAGTCAAAAAAGAAAAAAAAACAAAGGGGGGGTGGCGCCTGTGGTTCAAAGGAGTAGGGTGCCGGCCCCTTATGCCAGAGGTGGCGGGTTCAAACCCAGCCCTGACCAAAAACTGCAAAAAGAATGAAAGAAAGAAAGAAAGACAGAAAGAAGGTAGGAAAAGAGAGAAAGTTGATCTTGTCTTAGGGGTGACAGAGGTGGAAGAACATCTGCCTGGAAGTGGACACACACTATTCAGAACTGTGTTGTTTAACGGCCCACTGAACAATGATGGGACAACATTGGACCAATGATTGAATCAACATAGGAAGGAGGAAGGGGGTGATTGGCCCCAAGTAAGTCCAAAATGCAACAGGACAAACAATTAAATCTTCAAGCTTTCGAAAATCTCATTTAACTTGATGCCCCACCTTCCAGATATGCTGAGGGGCTTTGGGTCCCAAGGCTCCAGGCAGCCCTATTCGTCTTCACGGCTTTGCTGGGCACAGTCCATGCAGCAGCTCTCTCACACTGGAGTCACGTGCCTGCAGCTCTCCCAGGCTGCAGCTGCACACCAGTGGCTTTACCTGTCTGAGGTCTCAGCGAAGGCCTTGCCCCATGACTCAGCTGGGCACACCCTTCTGGGGGCTCTCCCTGGTACCCATTGGACATTGCCCTAGTGGGAGCCCATGTGGTGGCCTCACCTCTGTGGTAATGTGTGCCTGGGCTCTCTAGGGCATCCTCTGACATAGAGGAGGAGGCAGCCTCGTCCTAACATCTTGTGCACTCTGCGCCCTGGTGGAGATGGCACCTCAAGGATGCTCCCAAGGTTTACTGCCTGTGCCCTCTGGAGGGTGGCCACCAAAGCCCTGTGCGGCAGCAAGTAGGTCTAGACAAAGCTAGTTCCAAAGTCCAAGGAAGCTTAGAGGCCAGAGAAAGAGGCTTCTCAGAAAAAAAACATTTAAGAGAGTCTTATGAACAGAAGCTACGTGTCAAGTGGTGGCAAGACAAGATGGCAGCTCCCTGCACCATCATGACCCAGACCCAGGGCTTCTCCATATACCATAGGGAAGGAGTGGGTAGTATAATTGATGTATAGTAAATGTAAACTGAGGAAATCAGAATACCTAGCACTGGCCAAGTGCAGTTCATCACACCTGTAATCCCCGCACTTTGGGAGGCCTCGGCAGAAGGATTGCTCAAGACCAGGAGTTTGAGATACATAACATAATAAGACCCTATCTCTGGGGCAGCGCCTGGGGCTCAAAGTGGTAGGGCACCGGCCCCATATGCCTGAGGTGGCGGGTTCAAACCCAGCCCCAGCCAAAAACTGCACAAAAAAAAACAACAAAAAAAAACCCTATCTCTTCAAAAAAATTAGCTGGGCATAGTGGCGTGTGCCTGTGGTTCTAGCTACACAGGAGACTGAGGCAGGAAGATCACTTGAGCCCAGGAACTCAAGGTTACAATGAACTGTGATTGGGGCTAGGGCACCCCAGCCTGGGCAATAGGGTGAGACTCTGTCTCTTCAAACAAACAAACAAACAAACAAACAAAAACAAAACAAAACATAGCACTTTTAAAGGCTTTTGGGGTCAGGGTTTAAAATGATAATTGATCCTAGGGAAATCAACATGGCATCATGGCCTTCCTATTAGACTGGGGCTATGTGGAGTCCCAGGTGACACGTGGGCTCCTGGCCCACATCTGTCTCCCAGTGGGTCCAGTAGGTCCCAAGGCTTTCTCTGCAGTTATTTCCTCATTCCTTGGAAAAAGGACAGACCTATTTAGCAGTTGGCAGAAACTTCATGTTGACTTCCTCTCCTATAGTGTAAGAAATATACTACACTTTAATTGACTTAAGGTGGCACCTGTGGCTCAAAGGAGTAGGGTGCTGGCCCCATATACTGGAGATGGCTGGTTCAAACCTGGTCCCAGCCAAAAACTGCAAAAAAAAAAAAAAAAGAAAGAAAGAAAGAAAGAAAATAAATACCCTTTCTGATGTAGGACACAGCTACAACTCTGACTATAACCTTTCATGTGTAAATTATAATGGTTTGTAACCTCATAATTATCTGAAATATTGGGACAATTGAGCCTTCATAATTACAGGTGGGTAACTGCCACAGTCAAGGCCTTACAAGGGCATGGTAAGAAGTGACTCAATTGCCTCAAAAGGGATGAAGTTTGGGCACCCGTAAAGAAAACACACTGGCAAAATCAAACTTTTTTTTCTTTTTTTTCCTCTACTACTCACACCAACATTTCTGGTCCCCAGATGTGTGGAGTTGCCCCTCAACATCTCAATTTAATTCTCTTGCAGACCCCGCCAGGGTGTTCTACAGTTCAATTCATTTCTGACGCTACCTGGAGTTAGTGTCACAACCCGCAGGTTAGGGGCTCAGTCCCACAAGCTGCTCCCCGCTTCTGATGCCAGCCCAAGTCTGGGCCTCTGCCACACCGGACGGACCAGCTATGAAGTAGAGGTTTATAGTTCCCCTGCCTCCCTCTTGGGGTTCTATAATTTGGCAGAATGGCTGGCAGGACTCAGGAACAGCTTACTTGGTAGTCTACCAGTTTATTAAAAAGGATACAGCTTGAAAACAGCCAGATGGAAGAGCTGCGTCGGGCCAGGTGTGGAGCGTGGAAGCGCCTCTCTAGGCACCACCCTCTCAGCACCTCCACGTGTTTACCAGCCCAGAAGCTGCCCGAATCCCATGCATTGAGGTTTTTATGAAGGTTGCACTGCATAGGCATGATTGGTTAAAGCTTTGCCATTGGTAATTAAGTCAGTCTGCAGGCTCCTGAGATCAAGGAGTTGGAGCTAAAAGTTCCAATTCTCTAATCACATGCTGTTTCCCCTGGTACACGGGAAACCCCACCCTTAGAGGCTTTCCAAAATACATCTAAGAAACATAATAAACTCAGGTGTGTCGAAAGGGGCATGTTAGGAATAACAAAAGGTGCTTCTTTCACCTTCTCTCTCTCTTATCTCACTTTTTTTCTGAGACAGCGTCTCACTCTGTTGCCCTCCCAGGTACTTGGGAGAGGCTGAGTTAGGAGAATCACTTGAGCCCAGGAATTTGAGTTCAGCCTGAGCAACATAGTAAGACCCCTGTCTCAAAAGAAAAAAAAAAAAAAGACACATGTTCTACACTGGTTCCCAGTTTTTCAGTGGTATTAATTAAATTCCAATTACCTACAGCAGAGTTAAAAGATGAACGTAGGAACATTACAATTGATTTTTTTGAGACATAGTCTCACTTTGTCACCCTCAGTAGAGTGCTATGGTGTCATAGCTGACAACAACCTCAAACTCTTGGGCTCAAGTGATTCTCTTGTCTGAGCCTCCCAAGTAGCGGAGAGTACAGGTACCTGCCACAACACCCAGCTATTTTTAGAAATGGGGGGTCTTTCTCTTGCTCATGCTGGTTTCGAACCTATGAGCTCAGGCAATCCACCTGCCTCGGCCTCCCAGAGTGCTGGGATTACAGACACGAGCCCTACACCTGGCCCATATTACAATTTTAATGAGTTTATTTGAGCAGACAGTGACACTGATTCATGAATTGGATAGCATTAGACCAAAAGTGGTTCAAAGTTCCACCGAGAGGGCGATGGTTTAAATGTTTGTCCCCTCCAAAACTCATGTTGAAACGTAATTCCCAATGTGGTAGTATTGAAAGGTAGGCCCTTTTAGAGATGACGAACCTCTGCCCTCATGAACTGGATTGATCTATTCATGAATTAATGGATTATGGATTAGGAGGTTATCATGGGAGTGGGTTAGTTATCAACTAACAAGTGTGGGTCTATTATGTGTCAAAAGGCCAGGTTGGCACTTAGGACACCTCTCTTGCCCTGTGATGCCTTCTGCCCTGTTGACACAGCATGAGGCCCTCACCAGAAGCCAAATAGTCACCTGATCCTGGACATCACAGTCTCCAGAACTATAAGAAATAAACCTCTTTTCTTTATAAATTACCCAGCCTCAGATATTGTTCCAGCAACAGAAAATGAATTAGGGGTATAAGGGAAAAATTTACAAGGTGTTTCTGGAAGTAAGACAAAGGAAATATTTGGTTGGCTAAGGTGGAAAGTCCTTAGTTAGAAGATAGTTGAAAGTTTCTGATTGGTAAATTCCCTAGTCAGAGGTTAGCTGGTGGTTTCTGATTGGTTACACTTAACTTCTGTGTTACATTTACATTGATTTGGGTTTCAGTTGGCTTATACAGGAATCCAAGATACTGGAGTCCTCTCAACCTAATGGCCTCTAAATTAATAATTTTTAACATAGGTAATTTGCTTGTACAGTACACTATTAGCTGTCTCCTTCTCTGCTTCACTTCTCCACTCCACTATTGATATTTCATGGGATAATTTCCCAAACAAAGTATTAATACTTGCACTTGAATTTTCAGGAACTACCTGAGAATATACCTTAAGAGTGTATGACTCGGGTGGCGCCTCTGGCTCAGTGAGTAGGGCACTAGCCCCATATACCGAGGATGGCGGGTTCAAACCCGGCCCCAGCCAAACTGCAACAAAAAATGACTGGGCATCATGGCAGGCGCCTGTAGTCCCAGCCACTCGGGAGGCTGAGGCAAGAAAATCGCTTAAGCCCAAGAGCTGGAGGTTGCTGTGAGCTGTGATGCCAGGACACTTTACCAAGGGTGATAGAGTGAGACTCTGTCTTTTAAAAAAAAAGAGTGTATGACTTGAGGATGTCACTAAAAAGAAAACAATAAGGCTTGGCACCCATAGCACAGTGGTTACAGCACCAGCCACATACACAGAGGGTGGCGGGTTTGAATCCAACCTGGGCCATCTAAACAACTGCAACAACAACAACAATATAGCCGGGCGTTGTGGTGGGCACCTGTAGTCCCAGCTACTTGGAGGCTGAGGCAAGAGAATTGCTTATGCCCAAGAGTTTGAGTTTGTTGTGAGCTATGACGCCACAGCACTCTACCAAGGGTGACATAGTGAGATTCTGTCTCAAAAAAAAAAAAAAAAGAAAAGAAAAGAAAAGAAAAAAAGAAAGAAGACAATAAGAGTGGATAGGAAATAGATTTGTCCTAAAAAAGACTGAAGTTTAGCTTCGAATCAACTCAATATTTGATCAGGTTAGGATAATTTGTCTTCTATCCACTTGTCAGGAGTAAATGAAGATCCTCCTTAGAGAAGATATCATCTGGGGTGACACCTGTGGCTCAAAGGAGTAGGGTGCAGATCCCATATACTGGAGGTGGTGGGTTCAAGCCTGGCCCTGGCCAAAAAACTGAAAAAACAAAACCAGATAACATCATCCTGGGCTTCAGATTATCCCTATAATTTACTGCCATTCAAACAAGGATGGCACGCATGTGTGTGCATGAATACCAACTCAGAGAGACCAAAATCAACAGAGGAAAGAAATAATAGAAACAGACCCACAGGAGATCCAGACCTTTTTTTTTTTTTTTTTTTTTGACATAGGGACTCTCTCTGTCACCCAAGCTGGAGTACAGTGACATGATCATAGCTCAGTGCAGCCTTGAACTCTTGGGCTAAAGCAATTCTCTTTTCAGATGCCTGAGTACTTAGGACTACTGGAACTATAGGTGCATACTAGCATGCCTGTCTACTTTTTAAATAGGAGATCCAGGCTCGGTGCCTGTAGCTCAGTGGCTAGGGTGCCAGCTACATACAATGGAGCTGGCTGGTTCAAGCCTGGCCTGGGCCTGCCAAACAATGACAGCTACAGAAAAGAAAAAAAAAAAAAAAGTCGGGTGTTGTGGCGGGTGCCTGTAGTCCCAGCAACTTGGGAGGCTGAGGCAAGAGACTCACTTGAACTCAAGACTTTGAGGTTGCTGTGAGCTTTGACGCCATGGCACTCTACCGAGGGTAACTTGGCAAGACTCTATCTCAAAACTAACTAACTAAATAAATAAATAGGAGATTCAGATTTTAATATTTTCAGATATGGATTTTAAAATAATTATGATTAGTATTTTTTTTCTTTCTCTCTTTCTTTCTTTCCTTCCTTCTTTTTTTTTTTTTTTTTGAGACAGAGTCTCACTTTGTCTCCCTCAGTAGAGTGCCATGACATCACAGCAAACCGTTGGGCTCAAGAGATTCTCTTGGCTCAGCACCTGTGGCTCAAGTGGCTAAGGCACCAGCCACATACACCTGAGCTGGCAGGTTCGAATCCAGCCCAGGCCCGCCAAACAAAAATGACAGTTGCAACAACAAAAAAAAAAATAGTTGGGCGTTGTGGCGGGCGCCTGTAGTCCCACTACTTGGGAGGTAGAGGCAGGAGAATCTCTTGAGCCCAGGAGTTGGAGGTTGCTATGAGCTGTGATGCTACAGCACTCTACCCAGGTTGACAGCTTGAGGCTCTGTCTCAAAAAATAAAAAAAGAGATTCTCTTGCCTCAGCCTCCCAAGTAGCTGGGACAACAGGAGCCCGCCACAATGCCCAGCTATTTTTTAGAGGCAGGGTCTCACTCTTGCTCAGGCATTCCACCCACCTCCGCCTCCCATATGATTAGTATTTTCAAGATAACGGCAATGAGAAATTTTAACAAAAACCTAGAAACTATAAGTCAGAATCAGTATAAAAGCTCAAGAGCCAAAATATATCTGAAATCAATAATTCAGTAGACGGATTTAACAGCAGATTCGACAAACTAAAGGGTATTAGTGAAATTGAAAATAGACCAGAAGAAAACATGCAATTTGAAACATGGAGAAAAATGAGAAATATAAAAAGAACACAAAACACTTCCAGAAAAGACAGAGTACTTTTTTCTAACTCTTGTACTAAGTACAATCTAAACCCCTAAGCACTATAATAAAAGGCTAAGCATGGAAGACTCTCAAAGGTGCAGAGAAAACACACTAAGAGCCTCAGGATCCAAGAACCGACATGGTGATGGTTCTTGGCTCTTCTTTTTTGCCTCATCTATTCTAAGCTTGATACTGGAGATGCTGGCAATCAGAAATACCAACAGGCACAGACAAAAAAACCTTAATAAGGCTGCTCTCTCTAGCCCATTTTCAACCGGTGTGCCATGAGAGAACATTAGGTGTGCTGGGAACATTTCTGAAGATCATTATTTTCTACAGAAGTTAAAAGCAGAGGGTGGTGCCTGTGGTTCAAGGAGTAGGGCACTGGCTCCATATACCAGATGTGGCAGGTTCAAACCCGGCCCCAGCCAAAAAAAAAAAAAGAAAGAAAGAAAAAAAAGTTAAAAGCAGGCTGGGCATCGTGGCTCACGCCTGTAATCCCAGCACTCTGGAAAGCCAAGGCAGGCAGATCATCTGAGCTCACAGGTTCAAGACCAGCCGGAGCTAGAGTGAGACTCCCCTCCTCTAAAAATAACCGGGCATTGTGGTAGGTGCCTGTAATCCCAACTACTTGGGAGGCTGAACTAAGAGAATCGCTGGAGCCCAGGAGTTTGAGGTTGCTGTGAGCTGTGATGCTACAGTACTCTACCAGGGCAACAAAGTGAGACGCTGTCTCAAAAAAAAAAAAAAAAAAGTTAAAAGCACATTAAGTGTATTTTTTAACCCTTTTTTCTTAATCAACATAATTTAAGTGTGCTGTGAGATTTTTTTAAAAAGTTGAAAAATACTGCTCTAGCCAAAGAATTAGGGAAAAGGCAACCTAGCAACACAGAAAAGTTTAGATTGCTCTACTCAGCCAAATACCACAGTAAAAAACTGTGGCACTGCCCCCACCCTTCACAGCAACTGAATGGTGTGCCCAGACTTCCACTCTCATCAGGTTATAACATTCCCCAATCCCTGACTAGGTTGTGTCAGAGGCTAAGCACAGAGCTGGGACCTACTTTGCTGCTGGGTGGTAACATTCCCCATGATGTCAGTGGAGACCACTTGGAGAGCCTGGTCTTCCATCCCCTTCAGTGGTAACTATTACCCCTCACCCTTCCCAAGAGTGTGGCATTTGAAGTCAGGTGGAGTGTCTAAACTTTCACCACTGCCCACTGATGAGGCCACTCCATCCAGTATCAGCAGAGGCCATAGGAGGTAATCCCGCTCCTCCCAGCAAGAGTCATATTTTTTTTTTTTTTTTTTTCTGCAGTTTTTGGCTGGGGCTGGGTTTGAACCCGTCACCTCCAGCATATGGGGCCAGCGCCCTACTCCTTTGAGCCACAGGCACCGCCCTCCAGCCAGAGTCATAGTAGAGGCTTGAGGAGTCCCTCCCTGACCCTGAGTGGCAACAGAAGCTGAGCGGACATCCCGAACTTCCACTCTATGTGGCTGTTAACAAAGCAGTGCCCCTTTCCCCAGCAGGCTGGTGTCAGAGGCAGACTAGTAAAATAAAACATTATAGTAGGGGCTCAGTGTCGTGGCTCAAGTGGCTAAGGCACCAGCCACATGCACCTGAGCTGGCAGGTTCGAATCCAGCCCAGGCCCTCCAAACGACGACTGCAACCAAAAAATAGCCAGGCATTGTGGTGGGTGTCTGTAGTCCCAGCTACTTGGGAGGCTGAGGCAGAGAATCACTTGAGCCCAGGAGTTGGAGGATGCTGTGAGCTGTGATGCCACAGCACTCTACCCAGGTTGACAGCTTGAGGCTCTGTCTCAAAACAAAAAAAAAAAAAACAAAAAAAACCCCCCAAACATATAAGTAGGATTCAGAGCTTCATAACCTAAATGCCTCACATGTCCAGGATTTAATCAAAAATCACGGGTTACACCAAGAACCAAGACAATTCTAAGTTAAATGAGAAAAGGCAGCCAACAGACACGAACACCAAGATGACACAGGCCTTAGGACTATCCAACAATTTTAAAGCAGTCATTTACATGTTGCCACGGGCAATTATGAACACACTTGAAACAAGTGAAAAAGTAGAGTCTCAGCAAACTAAATAGGAACCAGAATTTTAGAATTGAAAAATGTAGTACCTGGGAAAAAAACTCAATAGATGGGAGTAAACCATAGAATGGAGGAGCCTGAAGAAAATACTCTTGAATAAAGATTTTTTGATCTGAGTAACAAGAGAAAATGGATAGGGGGTGGCAGTGGGGCAGAAAGCCCAGACATCAGGGATCTGTGGAACTATAACAAAAGTTGTAAGATGCAAGTCACTGGATTCTTAGAGAAAGTAGGACTGAAAAAATTTTCAAGGAAATAATGGCTGAAAACTCCCCAAATTTGCCAAAAGGCATAAACAGATTTAGGAAGCTGAGTATACCCACAAATAGGATAAACTTAAACCAATACACATCAAACTTCTGAAAATCCAGCTGCCCAGCCTAGTTTTGGAAATTGTGTTTTATTGGAATACAGGGAAACCATTCCTTTACTTATTACTTGTGGCTGTTTTCTTGCTACAATAGTACAATTTGCAAAAGACTGTATGGTTGCAGACTACAATATTTACTATCTCCCTTTACAGAAAAAATTTGCCAACTTCTGATCAAGTTTGACTCCTCTGCCTTTAGGTTCAGAAACATAGTCTGCAGACCAAGAATGGAACAGCAACAAAGTTCACAAATGGCTGCATCAACCAGAATGTCAATTACATATAAATCCTCTGGCCAGTATTATCCAGCTACATGGAAAGCCCCCCACCCCCATTTTTTTTTTTTTTTTTTTTTTGCAACTTATAACACTTTTATTCCAAAGCTGTTAATAATGAATACAAAGAACAAGGGAGGTAATTTGTGTGAACTGTGAAATACTGACGCCCTCTCCCAGGCAGGGCTGGGTGGTCAAGCTGTCCCAGGCACACAGTGGCTAATGCTGCCTGGATTTTTTGTTTTTCCACAGGGATTTGCAATGAAAATTAAAAAAATAATAATTTTTTTTGGCATTTTTTTATTTCTCTAACCTACTTCAGAGAAAGGTTTCAATTTTAACTTTCTTACAGAAAATTAAAACATACAAGAAAATAATACAATGAACCCTGATTGATCAACCCAATTTCATCTATTACCATCTTTTCATGGTCAGTCTTTGTCCAAACTTCTTACCCACTTTCCTCAAACCCATGGATTTTATAAAGTAAATCTAAGGTTATCACCACTTTTCTGGGAATCTTTTTCTCTTTCGTAAGGGAGGCAATTTTCTCTCTTCTAGTGGAAGCATATAAGCCAGTGGCTGATGGCAAACATTCTTGCCACCATGTAGAACAGCAACTTCCTACCTCATACAGAATAAAACCTAGTCATTACCATGGTGTACGAGGCCCTACAAGATCTGGCCCAGCGGTTCTCAACCCATAACAATGAAAATACATCCTGCATATCAGATATTTACACATTATAATTCATAACACTAGCAAAATTAGTTATGAAGTAGTAATGAAAATAATTTTATGGCTGAGGATCACAACTTCATTAAAGGGTCACAGCATTAGGAAAACCACTGATCTGGCCCCTGGATGCCTCTGAGGGTCTCACTGCTGCACTGGCTAGAGTGTAGTATCATCACCACAGCTCACTGTAAGCTCAACCCCCTGGGCTCAAGCCTCCTGCCTCAGCCCCCCAAATAGCTAGGGCTACCAGCAGCCACAATGCCTAGCTAGTATTTTTAGTGAAGACAGGATGTCTTGCTATTGCTGATCTTGAACTCCTAAGCTCAAGCAATCCACCTGCCTCAGCCTCCCAGTGTGCTAGGATTATAGGTGTGAGCCATTATGCCTACCAAAAATCTGCCTTATTACAGACTCTTAATAATTCACAGACTTAGCCGCAAATGACTGTTGAAGTTCCATCTATCCTTGGCTGCAAATGATTCTTAAAGCGTCCTCGTTCCTTGGCTGCAAATGATTGTTAAAGCTCCATAGTTATCAGTCCTGAAGGAGCACCAGGACCTCGTCACTTGCATAATCCTACTTAAGTGGAGACCAGCAAATAGCAATACTAAACCTGAATCCTTGGCTAACCTGTAAGCGTCATTTGTTTCATCACATTAAACTTAGAAAAGGCAGGCATAAGCCCCAATTTAGATAATCCTTAAAATGGAAATAAAGCTAAGTATTTCTTTCTCTTTTTTTTTTGCAGTTTTTGGCCAGGGCTGGGTTTGAACCTGCCACCTCGGGCATATGGGGCCGATGCTCTACTCCTTTGAGCCACAGGCACCACCCAAAGCTAAGTATTTCTAAATACTTAAGAAAACCTATGAAGACAAAAACCTATGTCCATTCTTTATAATGATAGAGGTAGGAAGAAAATGGTGCTAAAAACTAACTGAACAGATTCATAGAAATTTCATAAGCACAAAGTTTATTCTGAATAAATCATTTTATAATTACTGAAAAAGATGTTCATTACTATACTTAGCTATGTACTTAAATTATCTAAACAAAATAAACATGGCAATGATATAAAAATGTTAAGAAATTTACAAAGCTATACAAAATAACTTAGTATTTTAAAATTAGACTGATACAGTCCACTCTGTAAGATCTCTTCAGGAAAGCCGAACACAATTACAGATCTATTGAGTTTTTCTCATTAAGTCAAAGAAAGGATGCTTTAAAGCTTCTTTGAGAGTAATTCTTTTGGCTGGATCATACTCCAACATCTTCTGAATGAGGTCAAAGAGAAGTTCATGTTCAGCATCCTGAGAAAGCATAAATTCCTAAAAGAAAAATAGAAATACATTCAATAGCTGTCTCTAGTTATCATTTACTATATTTTGTCACAACCATGAAAACAGGAGAAGCTACAGGTTTTGATCATTAAGCAATACCCCAGACTTACTTTCAGAGGTTTACAGCGCCTTGAAACATATCGGCCAGCAGAACTGTGCTCATCCCAGTCTAATCGATCGTGATGGAAATATTTACGTTTCCTAAAAATAAGTCAATATCCATTCATGTTTATAACACAAATTTATAAATAAAAAAAAAGAAACTTAAAACATCCAGCAAAGGTGAATGGTCGCATCAATTACTACCCTTTTACAGATCAAAAACTAATGCTGGTCTAGAAATTTAAAATGTAACCAAAGGATAGAAATTAGGTCATCTCCCTCCCATCAACTAATCTGCTGCTTAACTGAAAAAGCATTAGTTTGACTTATACTAGTTTTTTTTGTTGTTGTTGTTTTAGAGCTAGAGTTTCACTTTATTGGCCTTGGTAGAGTGCCATGGTGTCATAGCTCACAGCAACCGCCAACTCCTGGGCT
The DNA here is from genome assembly GCA_963574355.1 of Loris lydekkerianus. NCBI lineage: Eukaryota > Metazoa > Chordata > Mammalia > Primates > Lorisidae > Loris > Loris lydekkerianus. Next base: position 13,418 of record CAUYPK010145851.1, read on the forward strand.
TAGACGATTCTCTTGCCTCAGCCTCCTGAGTAGCTAGGACTACAGACGCCCATCACAAAGCCCAGCTATTTTTTGTTGCAGTTTGGCAGGGGCCAGGTTCGAACCCATCACCCTCGGTATATGGGGCCAGCACCCTACCCACAGGCACGGCCCTTGACTTACACTTGTTTTACAAAGTTCTTTTGTTTGTTTGTTTGTTTTTGAGACAGAGTCTCACTTCGTTATCCCAAAGACAGTCCCATCATAGCTCACAGCAACCTCAAAGTCTTGGGCTCAAGTGTTTCTCTTGTCTCAGCCTCATGAGTAGCTGGGACTACAGGTGCCTGCCACAACATGCAGCTATTTTTTAGAGACAGGGTCTCGCAGTTGGTCAGGCTGGTCTTGAACCTGTGAACTCAGGCAATCCACCCACTTTGGCCTCCCAGAGTGCTAGGATTACAGGTGTGAGCCACCACATCCGGCCTTGTTTTACAAAGTTCTAATCAGAACACATGGCCAAGACCAAGTGGTAATAACAACAGCACTAACTCTTCAAAAAAACATACCTGGTTTTCTGTATCATATGTTTTGGTATAGGTCCAAGAATCCTTTCCATCATTGCTAAGTGCTCCTTACTATCATGTGTCTAAAATAATAAAAGAAAAACAACTTATCTCTGCATACACGTTGTGCTTCATTTTCATTTTAACACAGTGGCTAATTTTCTAGTCTATAGATGATTAAGTCACAAAGAAGGTGACCACCAAAAAGGCACACTTTATTGCCAAGTTTGTTTATTTATTTGAGACAGTCTCCTTATGTTGCTCTCGGTAGAGTGCTGTAGCATCACAGCTCACAGCTTATGGCAATCTCAAACTCTTGGGCTTAAGCGATTCTCTTGCCTCAGCCTCCCAGTTTCCCAAGTAGCTGGGACTATAAGCGCCTGCCACAATGCCCGGCTATTTTGTTGTTGTTGTTGCAGTTGTCATTGTTGTTTTAGCAGCCCTGGCTGGTGTTTGAACCCACCAGCCACAGCATATGTGGCTGATGCTCTAGCCACTGAACTATGGGCACCGAGCCTATTGCAAGTTATGGCTGATAGCAAAAACTATTCAGGCCCACAGAACAAGTTTGACAATGATTCCTCTAAATCAGGGGTCCTCAAACTGCGGCCCGCGGGCCACATAAGGCGGTATGATTGTGTTTGTTCCCATTTTGTTTATTTTTACTTCAAAATAAGATACGTACAGTGTGCATAGAAATTTGTTCATAGTTTTTTCTTTTAAACTATAGTCCAGCCCTCCAATGGTCTGAGGGACAGTGAATTGGCCCCGTTTAAAAAGTTTGAGGATGCCTGCTCTAAATGGACAGGCTAAGTGCTTTAAAACTGCTTCAAATAAAGTGACTATTAAGAAAAGATACATCATAATTACATCTTTATTTCTTTATGCTTATCTACAATTAATAGCCTATGATGAAAAACGCTATATTAAAGCTATATGTATACTTTGAATTAAAGTACTACTTCACATACATAAATAGGCCCCTTTCTTGTACAAAAGAGTAGAACAGATCATTGTCACTTACTGGAAATACTGTAAACCCAAGATAGTATTCAATAAGAATGCATCCTATACTCCAGACGTCACATGGCTGAGACCACCCTAAGGCTGTAAAACAAAGCAAAATATTAGGGAAAAAATCCTTGATATTCCTTAAAGACATTAGAAGTCAGTTAACAAAACACTTTAAGACCATATGTGATATCTGAAGCAGAAGAATCTTAAGTAATCATTTAATCCAAAGTTAAATACAATATAACAGCATTACATTTAAAAGGGCTTTTGAACTGGGCTTGGTGGCTCACACCTGTAATCCTAGCACTCTGGGAGGCTGAGGTGGGTGGAATGCCTGATCAAGAGCAAAACCCCATCTCTAAAAATAGCTGAGTGTTGTGGTGGGTACCTGTAGTCCCAGTTACTTGGGAGGCTGAGCCAAGAGAATCATTTGAGCCTAAGAGTTTGAGGTTGCTGTAAGCTATGATGCCATGGCATTCTACCCAGGGCAATGAAGTAAGACTCTGTCTCAAAATAAATAAATAAAAGGGCTTTGGTGATATTAGGTTTGAAATCTCAACCTAATTGGGAGAGACAACCAGTGCTAATGCAACTAGTGATTTGGGGATAATTTTTCCTGAGCCTTAGGGTCCTTAACCTGTAAAACGGGAGCTATCTGCATCATGCAAAGACTGAGCAGCCATAAAGTGTCTTACCCCTATCATATATTACAAATGTGCAAAGAATTCCAGTAAGATTAAGCCTCTAGCTCATAGTCCCGGAGCTCATTAGCTGGAACAATTGAGAGCTTAAAATCTGTAATGTGTTTCATATTAATCCCTTAAAAAGAAAAAGGCTCAGTGCCTGTAGCTCAGCAGCTAGGGCTGGCAGGTTTGAACCCAACCAGGGTCTGCCAAACAATGGGGGTAACTGCAACAAAAAAATAGCTGGGTATTTTGATGAGCACCTGTAGTCTCAGCTACTTGGGAGGCTAAGGCAAGAGAATCACTTAAGCCCAAGAGATTGAGGTTGCTGTGATCTGTGACACCACGGCACTCTACCAAGGGCAATAAAATGAGACTCTGTCTCTGAAAAAAAAAAAAAAAAAAAAAGAGAGAGAAACATGCAAAAGTCCTATAAATGAGACCTAGAACTATAAACAAATTTTAAGTCAGCATCAATAAAATACCCAGGTCCTCAAACCACAATTAATACTAACCTAAGATAACTTCAGGTGCTCTATAATGTCTTGTAGATACCAACGTACTGTGATGTTCATCATCATAGGTTGCACTTCCAAAGTCTACAACTTTGATATCTGGATTTATTAAGGTACGTTCATCGCGTTTCTGAAAAATCATAAATAATGGTTAAGAAAACATAAAATAATCATTTGAAATTAGGAAGATAACATATTGTAGACTTACCATTTTGGGATTATACTCCTCTGTGTAGTCAGATTGCACAAATAGGATGTTTTCAGGCTTTAAGTCTGTGTGAGTCAATTTATTACTGTGCAAAACTGAAAATGAAACAGAAAATAATGGTTGTAATCTGAAAATCAGAAAACACAAAGCAAACCAAAGCCCGAAACTTTCTTATACCTTTCCCATATGCCCAAAGAAGTGGTCAACAATATTCAAGTCTGCTGAAAAATGATCAGGGACTAAAATCTACTACCCCTTCCTTAAAAAGCCCACTGCAGGGGCAGCACCTGTGGCTCAGTGAGTAGGGCGCCGGCCCCATATACTGGAGGTAGCAGGTTCAAACCTGCCCCCAGGCAAAAACTGCCAAAAAAAACCACAAAAAACCCACTGCAGCTATATGCAAAAGAAAAAAAAACAAAAAAACAAAAAATAACTTCCAATGAAGCTGAGATTTGCAATGCCTTAATTTTTTCCTAAGGTTCTTGGTTAACATTTTTAGAAGACTCACAGTTTGCATATCAACAGTATATTATAATATATGCTAGATAATATCTTATTTACTGAGAGAAATGTACATTGCAGACCAATAGCTTATTACCAAGTAAATTTTTTATACCTACTCTTCCTCCTCTTTTCTTAATTGATAAAAATTGCACATATACGAGATAAGATTTCATATTATGTTTACACTATTGAATGGCTAAATCAAGCTAATTAACATCTGCATTACACCTTACATACTTTTGATGGTTAAGAACACTTAAGATTAGGCAGTGCCTGTCTAATATAGGCATATATTAGGATAGGGTGTTGGCCCCATATACCGAGGGTGGCAGGTTTGAACCCAGCCCTGGCCAGCTAAAACAACTGCAACAACAAAAAGAAGCTGGGCATTGTGGCGGGTACCTGTAGTCTCAGCTACTCGGGAGGCTGAGGCAAGAGAATCACTTAAGCCCAACCATAGCACTCTACAAAGGGCAAAAAAGTGAGACTGTCTCAAAAAAAAAAAAAAAATAAAAAGAAAAATAAAAAGCGAAAAATTAAAATCCAAGGTTACCAAATTAAGCAAAAGTATTAAAACTACCTTATAGGCACCATATAAGGTATCTTGAAACTTATTCTTCCTAACTGAAATTTACTACCCTTTGCCCAACATCTCTAAACACCTATCCCTTAATTTATGCCTACTCTTAAACTGAGCCTCCAAGTCCCATGTTAGGTCCTATTTTTAAAGATCCAAATCCACCTGGCATTTAGTCTCAAACTCAAGTTTCCACAAGATGTGCCAAGAACTTACAATTCACAGACTTGCATATCTGATACGCCATTTTCCTGATATGATCCAGTCGAAGTGGTAGAAAACCATTTTCCTTAATGAAGTCGTAAGTACTAAGTCCCAGTAGTTCAAACACAATGCAGATGTGACCATGATGCTCAAACCACTCCAACATCTGGACACATCGACTAGAAACACATGAAAAATAACTTAGTACAGCTTCTCACAAGTCAAATCTGCCGGAGGCCATTTTCCAAGTCCCAATTCAATACTTACAAAGTACTGTTGGGGTCTGTTGTATTTAGGTGTTCCAGAACTTGTATTTCTGAGCGAGCAGCTTCACAATATCTATCCACATTTTTAACTATTTTTACTGCTACATGTCTACCTCCCCTGTTAGAGAAAATGTTAAAAAATGATAAAGAAAACACAGGAACACAAAAGGTAAAGAGAAAAAACTGTATACTATCTTAAGAAATTTTAATCAGTAATTCAATGGAGATAATTAAGCCTTTGACATCAATTTAGAAGAGTTACCATCCCTGTGTTATCAAAATGAATTATGGTACTTTCTGAAAATAAAAGATGGCCTAGACATAGTGGCTTATGCCTGGAATTCTAGCACTCTGGGAGGCTGAGGCCAGAGGATCCCTTGAGCTCAGGAGTTGGAGACCAGCTGGAACAAAGTGAGACCCCCATCTCTACTAAAGCTAGAAAAACTACCCAGGCACTGTGGCAGGCGCCTATGGTCCCTGCTACTTGGGAGACTAAGGAGGATCACTCAAACCCAGGAGTCTAAGGCTGCTGTGAGGTAGGCTTAGGCCATGTCGCTCTAGCCCAGGCCAAACAGCGAGACTGAGACCGTCATCCACATATATATATGCTGCAAAGTAACTACTACCCTGATAAGGATTGAACCAAACTTCAAAGGCACCTAATATAAAATGAAGGCTGAAAACCACAGAGTTGGGGGGGCGGGGGGGGGGGATTCTGGCCACAACTATGCCCATAATACGTCAAATGATAAAATATGTTCTCAGCCTGGAATTAGTAATCATGTATAACTGGGTGCAGCAGATCATGTCTGTAATCCTAGTACTCTGGGAGGCCATCTTGAGCTCAGGAGTTGAAGACCAGCCTGAGCCAGAGCAAGACCCTGTCTCTACTAAAAATAGAAAAACTAGCCAGACATTGTGCTGGACACCTGTAGTCCGAGCTATTCCAGAGGCTGAAGCAGGAAATTACTCAGACCTAGGAGTTTATGGTTGCTGTGAGCTAGGCTGATTGCACAGCACTCCAGCCTAGTGAACAGAGTTGATACTCTGTCCCCCAATGCCCCGCAAAAAGTTGCAAGTATGATTAATAGCTACTGCTTAAATAACAGTAAGGGCACTAAGTATCTTTAAGTGGAGATATCTTATATACAAGCTAAAAAAGTATAAACACACAGCTATAACTCATGGTCGAACCACTTTTTTTTTTTTTTTTTTTTTTGAGACAGAGCCTCAAGATGTCACCCTGGATAGAGCGCTATGACATCACAGCTCATAGCAACCTCCAACTCCTGGGCTCAAGCCATTCTCCTGCCTCAGCCTCCCAAGTAGCTGAGACTTACAGGCACCTGTCACAATGCCTGGCTACTTTTTGGTTGCAGCTGTCACTGTGGTTTGGCGGGCCCAGGCTGGACTCGAACCCGCCAGCTGAGGTGTATGTGGCTGGCACCTTAGCCACTTGAGCCACAGGTGCCAAGCTGGTGGAACCACTTCTAAAGTGACCACCTCAAGTATAATCCCAGCACAGGAAACTTACGCTTTATGATCGATGCACTCCACAACTTTTCCAAAAGCTCCTTCACCTAAAGTATCAACAATTTCATCTAAAAGAGAGAAATAAATCTCAATCATGTCAGGAAGTGGAAACAATTTACTTATAATAAATGCTATCAATGCAGATTATTCTAGTTGATGTTATAAATTTCCTTATCACTAGATATTTATTTTATTGGTCAACACCATCAAAAAACATGTAACTATTTTTAGTTCTAATTTCATTTTTAGGCTAATTTCATTAACTTGATTTACTGTTCTGGAAGTTCTGCATAACAAACATTTCTAAAGAAAGCAAAAACACAATCCCCCCCACCAAAAGAAATGGAAAATAAAATAAACAAAGAAAAAACAGAGAAAGAAAAAAGACTTCCAAATCCCTGAAATCTTAATCTATATATAGATTATGTTATCTGAAAATTAATAAGTGTTGAAAAATATTCTATACATCTTGCACTTAGTACGTCTCCACTCTGACAGATCAGGTGACCCTCCTCATCATCCTCTACACTCCTGGTTCTTTTCCTTCGGTGACTCTTCTGGAAACGTCAAGTGGGCGGCACCAAGATCATCCAGCCAATCAATATACCCGAGTGAATTCAGGGCAGAATACGAAATTCATTCAGCGGGGAGATATTCAGGCATTCAGATACACGCCAGGCCACAAACGGTTGGCAGGAGCAATTTCAAATTCAGTCCCCAGAAATTCACAGGGCACATAGTTTATGTTAACAGGAGAAAAACATGGCAAGGAACAGATTTTCAGATAAGATACTCAAAGTGGCAAGGCAACAAAACATAATACAATTGTTTTTCTTTAAAAAAAAAAAAATGCTTAGTTGTAGCATTCACTGAAACATAATTTTACGTTTCTAGTGTCCTAATTTAATGTAGGATGTAATATTTACTTGTCAAAGTAGACTGTGGCCAAATTAAAATTTCCTAGGCAATCTAAGAAAACAAATATTAAAACAGTAAATAAAATTGAAAGTCCTAATTGTGGGGGGAAAAAAGATCTGGCTTACAAGAATACTACTATAGCATTTTAAATGTTATCTGAGCTGATCTCCAAATTAATATATAACCCATAGTTCAAATCTGTTGTGGCTTGCTTAGTGAAAAAGGGATTAGAGAACATGCTTAGAACAAAGAGGCATATACCTAATCTTCAATCATATAAAAATGTCTTTTCTATTTTTGTGGTATTCAATTTATCAAATCAGATTTCTTTAAGTACTAAAAAAACCTTTTAGAATATCTTGCAATGACTTTTATGAACTAACCTACTAAATTATCTCCATTATTTAACTGGAATGACAATTAAAAGCCAACCAACAATTAAGTCTGGTAGTACCGAACTAAATGTGTACTAACTTCAAGATTTTTCTATCTAATGTACAAACACAGAAAGAATCCTGCAAGTTAAAATTGAGATGACTTCATCTTAAACACTTTCTCAAATAATCAAATACAAAGTTTTCCTGTTCCCACGGGAAATAAAATTTCCAAAATGTTTTAAAATAGCTCATACCCCATGTGAACGATGATGTGAAGTACTGTGGTGAATCCTGTGTTTGCTTTTATAACTACTTCTTCCACTTCTACCAGATGACTTGCTACTATGGTTTTGATATCTGCTCTCATGGTCTCTATGGCGATGTCCAAGTTCACATCCTTGACTGTAGTCATTTCTGTATTCATCTATGTAGCGTCGACTATAATAATCCTCATTTATAGACCTGCTTTCCAAATAATGGCTAGAGACAAAAAAAGATCATGTTCAGTGTTTTATGCTAATACCAAATATCCTCAAATCCTTAGTAAATCTCTTAAGTTAGGACTCTAAGAAAGATTTTATAAACCTCTCATCCACCAATTTTACAAACATCACAAGCCAACAAAATCACTCACGGGAAACAGAAAAGAATGATAATCAGTCATTATTTTAAGTACCGGTAATACTACCCTAAAAAGGTATTTTTATATGGAGACGTTTTAAGTACCCCCCTTACCTGTCAGATGTTTTAGAGTGATTGTATTTGCAGCGCTTATTCTCCCGCGCACTGCTATGTGAGCTCTTCTTTCTTTTATGACTGCTGCTGCTCCTCCATTTCCCACAATCCCAGTCCTTTTCTTCCCACTCAGAATCGTAGGTTCTCTTTGAGTGTCTCATCTGCACAAAAGACAATTTTTTCCTAGTTAAACAGTATCCCATACAGAGCTGTTTAATAATAAAGCTCTTACAAATTCACCCTACTTGTAACCTTTGAAATTGTTCTTTTAAGTCAAAGTTCGGAAACCATCATCACCCAAACTGAACCACTGGTAAGTCTAATTACTGGAGTTTGAACGTATGAGGAATGTATTATCTATGTCACACTCAGATTTACTAAAAGGAGGTAAGAAATAAAAAGGTGGAGAAGAAATCCCAATTTATTAATTTTGTTAAATTTTACCCATCTTGCCAATAGCATGAATGTCTCCACATCATTCCCCCTATTTAAACGTGTATCAATAGAAACTAAAGAAAAAAGAATAAACTTGTATCAGAAACTAACCTACAACTCTAATGCAAGGATAAATGTTCTTCACCATCACTAAACTGTTCGCAGTACAGTACATAATCATCATAAGAGTATTTCTGAAAAGGAGGCTGGGCGGCGCCATGGTTCTTGCCTGTAAATTCTAGCACTCTGGGAGGCCAAGTTGGGCAGATCTCCTGAGCTCACAGGTTGGAGACCAGGCTTGAGCTACAGCCAGATCTCATCTCTAAAAAAATGGCAGGGCGTTGTTGCAGGCGCCTGTAGTCCCAGCTACTCAAGAGGCTCAGGCAAGAGAATCGCTTGAGCCCAGGAGTCTGAGGTTGCTGTGAGCTGTGACGCTACAGCACTCTACCGAGGGCGACGAAATGAGACTCTGCCTCAAAAAAAAAAAAATTTTTTTAATTAAATTAAAATTAAAAAAAAAAAAATATATATATATATATATATATCTGAAAGGGGGGGGTACATCAAACTACCGAGGACTTTATTATATATAGAAGTCAAGGATGGCAACAGAGTATAAAAACGACAAAATATTGTCTTTCGAAAACCACTCCCCAGCTGGTACTAAGTATTGCAACCTCGCATTTAGATAACTAAGTGCAATCTTAACACAATCAATTTGGGGGTGAAGGGAGCCGTTTCCTTTCAGAAATACTAAGAACAAAGCTGGAAAATCCTCAATTTGAAAGACAGCACAAAGAAAAGGCTTTTCATCAAGGGCCTTTCCCTCTAGCAGCCTGGCCCCCTCTAAGGTCTGCGCGTACAACTCTGACTCCAAAGGCTCTGTTATCCCCAGGAGAGGGCTCAAACTCCGACGCAAAAACGCCCTATCGCCTCATTTCCCACAACGATCCTTCCAATATATCGTGCTGTTTCTCTTTCCACGGATTCCTAAACCTGGTTTTTGTTAACATCACTCAGGACTTCTCACCAATTCTTTAAAGACTCAACCGGACATTAAGTGTATTTTCTTCAACGTGTTCCGTCTTCTCCTTCCCTGGCTTCAACCTTCCCAGCAGCCGCGAGCCTCACATTCTAAAAACCCAGAACACGCCGCCCCCACCCCCTGGCTTCGCCTACCCAGAAGCTGGCGCTCGGGCCCTAGACCCTCCAGGCCCCGCCCCGCCCCGCCTCCGGCCGAAGTCCCGGCCCCGCCCCACCGGCCCCCGCCGGCCCCGCCCCGCCGCCATCTCGCAGCGCGGCTACGCGGCCGACAAGATGGCGCTCGCGGGCGATCCCGCTCGCCCTGCCCCGCGTCCCGGCCGGCCGCTCCCTCTCAGCACGGTGAACCCGACCAGGGCACCGCGGATAGTCCCCACCAAGCCTGTTTCCCGCAAGCACAAGCTGGCAGCGGCTTGGCAGAGGGGGGAGGACGAGCGCGCGGCTTTGTGCAGCCCGAGGGCGACGGGGCGGAGGCGATCGTCCTGGGAGACTGCGGGCCCCAAACACGCAGAGAAAGGGGCATCGCCAGGCGCAGGCCAGGCACAATGTTATGGCCCTGACACCTAGTCCGTTCCCTCCTGTATCTTACCGTCCTGGCGGAAGACTCCAAGCCAAAGGAGACAAAGCTCGCAAGGCGACCAGAGAAAGCGCCCAACTGCCTGCGAAAATCGCTGACAACAAAATGGAGTTGACAGCCGCAGCGTCGAGACTCGCTTCGAAAACACGGATGACGCTGCGAGCGCGTCTCCGCCGCGGGGCGGGGCGTGCACGCGGAGGGTGGGGAGCGCGCGTGACCGCGGGGTGCGCAGGCGCCGAGTCCAGCGCTTTTAGGTACGTGGCTGCTAGGGTCTGGTCGGTCGTAATCTGTTCGAGCACCGCGGCTACTCCGCAGAAGCGTTTCCTCGCTCGGTTACAATTGTCATTTGTAAACATAGAAATAAGGAAAAGTGAGGGAGGCAGAATACAAACTATGTGGCCTGATTGCGATAATTAAAATAATGCTTCAAAATTATTACACTACTATCGTCAAATACCTCCAAATAAGTAATTGACTGGATTTCAGGTTTTGCTACGGGTCTTAGACCACTGTTTTATTACCATATCTATGGGGAAATTAAAAAACAAAGGTAACCTAGTATTTAATTGCTGGAGCTCACGTGCATCATTAGCTTTGAAAGATGTCCTCCAGGGTTTTAAAGGGTGAAGAAATTAGTGAGCCTGGGTGTAGGAAGTGGCCTCTCTTCACGTTTAAGCTACATTTCAGCATTAAACAAGCCTGAGATCAAGCCTTGAGCAGGGTTGTTTCTTCTAAGGCCCCTCCCCTGGACTTGTAAATGTCCACCTCCCGGTGGCTCCACCAGGTCTTCCTCTGCACAGTCTGTGTTCTAACCGCTTCTTACAGTGTAACTACCTATATTGGATTAGCGCCCACCCTAACTCCTCCCCTAAGAGTCACTATATGAGGTCCGGGGGGAGGACTTAACCCGGGGAGGGAATGTTAAAGCCAGCCATCCCAAACTCGACCTGTAACATGCACTAAAATAATTTCACAAATGGAAATTTAGGTATTTCCTGAGTTAGTAAATGACTATTTGGTAAATATAAAATCATCTCGGAAGGAAATTTTGACAACATCTACTAAGATTTATTTTTTCAGCCAGGCTCAGTGGTTCACGGTGACTCACACCTGCAATACCTCAGGAATTGGAGACCCGTTCCTACTAAAAATGGAAAAACTTGCCGGGCGTAGTGCCAGGAACGTGTAGTCCCAAGTAGTGGAGAGGCTGAGGCGAAAGGATCACTTGCGCCCAAGAGAATGGGGTTGCTGTGGGCTAGGACGATGGTGGCAAGGATGACAAAGAGGATGAGGGGAAAAAAGATTTTTTCAATGTTTGTAATACTGATTGTGGCAGAAACCAAATAGCCTGCAAACCTAAAATATTTTTCTGGCCCTTTAAGAGAAAGTTTGCCAGGGTCAGAGCTCAAGCTCAGCGGTTACGGAGCCAGCCACATACACCAGGGCTGGCACACTTGAACCCAGCCCAGGCCTGCTGCACAATGACAACAGCAACGACAAATAGCGGGGTGTGTGGCGGGCGCCTGTGGTCCCAGCTACTCGGGAGGCTGAGACAAGAGGATCGCTTAAGCCCAAGAGTTTGAGGTTGCTGTGAGCTGTCACGGCCATAGCACTGTACCAAGGGGGACAAAGTGAAACTCTTGTCTCAAAAAAAAAGTTTGCCAACACTCAATTATTTATCTTTAAAATTTAAAAAGATTTTGGAGGCACAAATTGAATTACCCCCACGTATATACATATATTTTTCCTCTTTTTGAGACAGAGCCTCAAGCTGTCGCCCTGGGTAGAGTGTGGTTGCATCACAACTCACAACTCACAGCAACCTCCAACTCCTGAGCTTAAGCGAATCTCTTGCCTCAACCTCCCAAGTAGCTGGAAGTACAGGGGCCCACCACAATGCCCAGCTATTTTTTGGTTCTGGTTGTCATTGTTTGGCAAGCCTGGGCTGGATTCTAACCCGCCAGCTCTAGCGTATGTGGCTGGCACCTTAGCCGCTTGAGCTACAGGTGTTGTGCTCATTTGCCACCTGGAAGAAATACTCCGAGCCCACTTCAGGTATAAATCAGATGGTGATTTATTACACCTGCACAGGCAGGTTGCTGCCCCCAAGGGCAAACAGCGCTGAAGAGAAAAGCAGGCTGTCTTTTATACCATTTTTGTTGACATGTAAGCAAGCAAAAGCAAAAGCAGAATGTGGCAGTTAGTTAGCCCAGGGATGGGGTTACAGAGTTGGGGGTGAGGGGGCTACAGCTTGGCAGTTGGCACGAGGGCAGGGTTACAGCGAGTCCGGGGGTTTGGGACCGGTTACAGCGAGTCAGGAGGTTACATCATGGCAGCTGGCATGGGGACAAACTTAGCTTGGGAAATTCTGCTTGAGTAAGCTTTCCACCATTGTTTAGCCATTGCTAACACTGGGGTTGGGGTAAGTTTCACCAGTGTTTTGCCTGTGACTAGGAGTCTTTGGGAACTTCCTTATTCTATTCTGAAACCTGTTCCCAGATTTTGCTGGGGGGGGGGAAGGTGGGTGGGGTTGAGATGTGCGGGGACTCAAGCTGAGACAGTTAGGGGCCTTTAGGGGTCCTTTTGCTGGGTACAACACAGGCACCGAGCCCCAGGTGTGTATTTGTATAGTGGCAGTCTGGGCTTTTGGTGTACCCTTCGCCTGACTAGTATGCACTGTTTAACACTTGACTTAAACTATCAGAAATTGCTACATAATCTGGTTTCACAACAAAGGGAGTGGATGAGTTTGAGGTATAATATAATCAAACTATACCTGATAGAAACTGTATTTCATTGTCTTTGACTAGGTAACTACTGGGGTTGATTACTCCTACAGAAATTATTTTAAATACTAACTTGCTCTTTGCACAAAGTTGTTCATTGCAACTTTTACCTAGTAATAGTGGAATATGGTTGATGCCCATCTTGCAGATGGTTAGTATTGAGAACATAAATGCCCAGTGCTTAGCACAATGACTAGCACACTGTGATTAGCTTTTAGCTTGCAGAGATTAGGATAAATTAGATCATAAATTTACTTAACACATAAGTTGCTAAACAACTATAGATAAATGTCACAGATTACTGTGATGGAATTTTTCCCTCAACCTAACGAGGCTATCAACAGATTATTAGATAATGTGGTATGTATGTGTGGTCAGTTAAGAATGAAATCATATCTTTCTCAGCAACATGGATGAAACTGTAGGTCATTATCTTTTTTTTTTTTTTTTTAAGGCAGAGTCTCATTCTGTTGCTCCAGGCTACAGTGCCAAGGCATCACCTAACTTGGTGCAACCTCAAACTCCTGGACTCAAGTGATCTCTTGCCTCAACCTCTCAAATAGCTGGACTATAGGCACCTGACACAATGCCCAGGTAATTTTTCTATTTTTAGTAAGGACAGGGGTCTCTTCTTGCTAAGGCTGGTCTCAAACTCCTGAGCTCATAAAATCTTCCCACCTCAGCCTCCCAGAGTGCTAGGATTACAGGTATGAGCCACCATGCCCAGCCAAGGAGGTCTTTACCTTAAATAAAACAAGCCAAACACAGAAAGTCACATGTTCTCATTCATAAGTGGGTGCTATAAAAAATGTACATGTGAATTTAGACAGTGGAATAATAAACAGAGACTTGAAATATTTTAGGTGTGTAGGTCATTTGGTCTGTCATAACTAGTCAATATTGCTGTTGTAACAAAAAGCAGTCAGAGGCAATATAGACCATATGTAAACCAAGGTATATAGCTAAGTTCAATCATTTTTAAAAATATAGATGGCCTTTTGATATGAGGACAATTAGTGACAATTAATGACACAGTGGGGGTGGGGGAAAGGAAAAGCAGAGAGAAGGAAGGGGGAGTAGGGTTTTGGTGTGTACCACACCTTTGGGGGGCAAAACACGATCACAAGAGGGACTTTATCTAACAAATGCAATCAATGTAACCTGCTTTCTTGTACCCTCAATGAATTCCCAACAACAAATTAAAAAAAATAAAAATAAAGATGGCCAACCTGAGGGCTGTAGTTTGCCAACCTTTGGGGTAAGGTGGGAAACTTACTTTCTTTTTATTTAATTTTATTTATTTATATTTTTTGAGACAGTCCACTTTGTTGCCCTCAGTAGCATGCCATGGTGTCACAGTTCACAGCAACCTCAAACTCTTGGGCTTAAGTGATTCTCTTGTCTCAAAAAAACAAACAAAACAACAACAAAAGACAAATATTTGGAAAAGTTTTAGGAATACCCAAATCTAACTAAGGTGATCTAGTCAGTGAGTAGAATATGGATCTAATTAAGGTGATCTAAGCAGTAAGTGGACTATGTGGTTCTTTTTTTTTTGAGACAAAGAGTCTCACTCTTGCCCTGGGTAGAATGCTGTGGCAACATCACAGCTCACAGCAATCTCAAACTCTTGGGCTCAAGCAAATCTCGTGCCTCAGCCTCCCAAGTAGCTGGGACTATTCCATGCTCAGCTAGGAATATGGTTCTTTTTTAAATTATTATTTATAATCTTATTTTTATTTATTTATTTATTTATTTTTTGAGACAGAGTTTCAAACTGTTGCCCTGGGCAGAGTGCTGTAGCATCACAGCTCACAGCAACCTCCAACTCCTGGGCTCAAGCAATTCTCCTGCCTCCGCCTCCCAAGTGGCTGGGACTACAGGCACCTACCATAACACCCGGCTATTTTTTGGTTGCAGCCATCATTGTTGTTTGGTGGGTCAGGGCTGGATTTGAACCTGCCAGCTCAGGTGTATGTGGCTGGCGCCTTAGCCGCTTGAGCCACAGGTGCCAAGCCATGGAATATGGTTCTTGATGCAATCAATGACAGAGTCTCCTAACTGGCTTGATTAGATGAGATCCCTATGGTGGATATGAATATTTAGGAGAGCAGTTTCCATTTACTGACTACATGCTAGAAGCGTTACACACATTATTTCATTTAAGTCTCACAAGTCTTATAAGGGAATATGATTTGTGGGCGAGAATATTAAAGAGAGATTAACTTGCTTAAAGTCACACCACAGGCAGCACAGCTATGATTATAACATAGTCCAGGACTGCCCAACTGTTGCTCTTAACCAAGCCACTGCATTTTTCAAATGGATCTTCTGTAGAGCTCTATTGTTCAATATTTTAAAAGACATGATTTTTTAAAATATCCACGAGCAAATCAGTTGGAAAATGTTGTGTGATTACTTAGAGCACTTCTTAGAGACTTTACTATAAATCTAAAGACCAAAGAAAATAGTGAATGGAATGGCTGGCCTTTCTAGATAATCTCCCTACCCTGTCTCTCCTTTTTCTAACTGTATACAGCAAATAATTAATAGAAAATAATACTTCCAGGATATGGACCATATATGGTAATATATGTGGTAATTAGGGTACTCAAAAATATCAGGACTTAATTGAGGCTCAGCATATAAAAATAAAAGTTTATATGTAACAAAAATTAAAAAGACATTTTTAAGATTTAAAAAATACATTGGATAGTAGTTGGTGTGAAGAGTATGTTCTAAGAACGGGCATAAAAGCTGCTGGGCTGCCTCCCCTCCATACCAACATTTCATCACAGATCTTAGCTGTAAACAAGCAGAAAAATGATGCAATCTCTGGCATAATTAAAACTGGGTGAACCACAATAGGTGTGTCCTGGCAAATAGTTTGCCAAGTATTTGTCCAGGTCTATTATAGTTACTGAGCAAATGG